>UYYA01000298.1:0-74778 GCA_900624975.1 Angiostrongylus costaricensis
CCATTGGAGATGGCTATTTGCCGAGCCAAGTCGCGCGATTCTTCCCTTAGTTCCCTGGTAGTGCACACAGAGGTGGCTTTTCGAGTTGTTGATCGTGTAATTACCAAAGAGTCTTTCGTCTTTTTGTAAGTGTTATTGAAGCGTTTGGCCTAGTAGATTGTATATCAGTATACCCTTCCAGGCTCTGAAGAAGGCGATACTGCCGAAACGTCATTTGCTGTTGTGTTGTACATATTTTTTGCACGGAAGTAAATCGTGTGCTGTATAACAACCTCGCGGTTGCTGAAAAAGTGAACGATGCATTTTAATATATATATATATATCATAAGTATTATATTATATTACCATGTATATATTTACATCGAAGTATTTCTAAGTTTATAAAACACAGGAAATTACACGAAGTATGCGACTTACCAGAGAGTTCTCAACAAATGCTGAGCACCGAAATAAAAGCGCTACGCGTTTTATGGCGCTGCAGACAAAGGGAAATGTTTTCACTATTAAATAAACGTGTGTACAAAAAAAGTCATTGTGCTTAGCATTTGGAGAGGAATCTCTGGAAGAGGATAGTAGCTGGGTCTAAATCGGTATGCGAAAGGATTCGGTGTGATATTAAGAGCAAGTTGAAGAAGAAGTTTGAAAATCTACTACGCCGTCCACAAAGATCAAAACAAAAAAACCACCGCTGTTCAAGTTTTAGGTAACAACCCTGAAATAGACTGCGCACAAAGATCATCCAGAGTCACTGTGCTAGGAGGCTTAACGCTTCCGGAAAGTGCGCATTCACTGTTAGAATTGGGTCCGAGTTTCGCGTCCAGTCAACCCATTTTTAAACCAATCCTGCGCAGGATCACGTGTATTCTGCATGAGCTTCGAGATGAGTTACATTATAGGGCTAGGCTAGAAAGGTTAGGTAAAGTAGGGCCAAGGAGGGAACTACCATCGATACCTTTTCTCTGATCCTTCTTAAAGCAAGAGCCACCGAATAGCGATATTGACCCCACATTTCGTTTATCTTCGGAAAAAATTCTCCTCATACTCAATCACTATCAACAAAGAAAATTAAGCTCCAACCCTCACACACCAACAAAAATGTGGTATGCGCCACGTTGGAGATGTCTTGAATTTAAAATCTGTGAAGGCTTCCATTAGTGGTAAAGGTGGAGAATTTGTAGTTATTCCTATTCAGAACTAGCTGAGAGACAGGCGAAACGAAGGAATCGCATGGTGTCGTGCTGAACGCGTTAGTCCCTGCGAAGGACAATAACGCGTTCGTTCCCCACCGCAGGCACCTGCGGTCCGGAGTTTTGCAAATATCTCAGCATCATTAAAAGTTATATTTCGCAATATATACTCTGCGGTTAAAAAGAGTAGGCAGTAAATAATAAGTTAAAATTGTGATTATTCCAATTCAGTTAAATGTTAGAAAAACAGAGGAGCACCTTAACGATGTCTCTCTCTTTTGAGCAAAGGAATATAGAAGTCAATAACAACCTGAAAAGAAATATAGAAGTCAATACCGAAAATTAAAAGGCAGTGGGTTACACGGCAAAGGCAGCGGGTTTAAGGCGTTCAATTAATTCTCATCTAAAAAGTGGCTATTCAATTTGCCCTGTCCTTTACTTGCTCAAGAAGACAAATAAGCTTATTTCAACTTTAATATCGCAGCCGCAGATCTATGATTATTTAAAGTTATACCTATCATCAGTTGTATAGGCGGGTCAAAGTATAGAATAGAGTGGTTCCTAAACCCTATCTTGACCGAGTTACTGAAGTTCATTCCAACCCGTATACCTAACACCAAGATATTTCTAGATCACCTAAGGTGCTCAACATGAATAGGACTTCGACTCTTGTCCTGCAAGTGTTTTAAGCATTGTGATACCTGGTGAGAAATGCGAAGAATAACGAAACTTTTTAATGCAGCAAGTATTCCACTGGATGAGGCGGATAGCACAGTGGTGGTGATGCCGATCACCTTGAGCACGATGCTGGTTCGATTGCGTTCGGGCTGATCAAGGCTCTGTTCTCTCCGGGGTCGGCAAATTGGTACGGAACTTGGTGGGAAAAAATCGTTCTTTGCAATCCAGGTGAGAACGCCCTAATCCGGCTATCTCAGGACTCCAGGGAGAATCGACCACGATCAAAATATCAAAGACAATATATTGTGAAAATGAATATATTTATCAACCTCGTGCAAGCTTATCAAGAAAGAATACATATTGATTAGTCACACCGAGGTTTAGGGAAGGTCGGTTTCGAAATATTACTACGCTTTGTGCTAGCTGATAAGACACCGCTCTCTGCATGATGTGCGCAATGATGTATGTCCGGAAGAAATACAAGTTGTTACCACCGGACATTGTCATTATATATCCACCATCAGCATCGTGTATAAAAGGGCATCACTGAGTGAGGATGCCTCATTCGATTCGAGAAGATGGCGCACTGACGAAGATCTGGCTTGACACGAAGGCGAAGACGCAACGTCGAGGCGAACAACAAGCATGGACCATCGACTCGGATCACCGGCTCTGAGGAAGACGAAGACCTCGAAATGTTAGCCGAAAATAAAAATATATTTATCAACCTCGTGCAAGCTTATCAAGAAAGAATACATATCAAAGACATTCAAGATGTAAAGAAATTCTTCAACCAGCTGCCGAAGCCACCTGTAAAATGCTGGACGACTTTCGTAGAGGATGGATTCGATGAAACGAAACGAATGTGAGAAGTGCTGGGATCCGCACAGTAGATGGAGTAGACGGGTTGTATAAAAAGATAAAAAAACATCAAACTGTTGCTTATTGCAATACTTTTTTATTTGCTACTACCTTTGCCACTGTACTTTTGCTACTTTTTTTTTTACTACTTTACTACTTCTTTTTTACTTTTACTACTACTATTTATTTTATACTGCTATTATTTGCATACAACTGCTGATCACTATGGCGTTTACTTGAAAGTTTGATCCTCATTAATACTATAAGTATTCCACCGAATATAAGACTACTGTCACATAAACGTCTAGGATCTGAGGGAGGCGAAATCGCCGAAACGTCAGCCATCGACGACCAACACCAACATCAAAGACAACAACAACAACAACAACAACAACGACTAAGAAGACCTATACCGACCTCGCAACGGCTTAAAAGGATCAGTTTATAAGATCTTATAAATAAATATATAAACTATTGCTTAGTTAGCAAGAACATCGAAGAGTATTTGATGGCTGGCGGGGTTAATAGAAAGTCGGCCGTGGAAATTAAAAAAACATATTGCATTGGATATATGTATTCCAATCAGTAAAGGTGCCCTGCAAATACATTCGGGCATTTGGGTTTGATACTGTGCCTTATACGAGCTATGTACTCTTTTCCTAGTTGGTCAAAGCAGTACCACTCATATCTTGGCATAAAAACTCCTTTCTGATCATTCGATGCTTCTTTGATGAACAACACGAGGTTATTACTGTGTGCTTCATTTATGAATAAGCTGACGTTTCGGCAACTTTCGCCTTCTTGGGAGCCTGGGTAGGTCAGGTTGACCGGGGTCTACCAAGCCAAAAACCTCCATAACCAAACAGAGAAAGTGCTAAACCGAAATTGCAATCAGATTCAACACAAAATAGCTTTTTCTCACGCTCACCGCTTCCTACTAGTCTTCCAGTAAGCATGTCAACGTAAGACCAACAGCACAGTTTCCAAACGAAGGCGTAATTTGCCTCCGAAATTAAAATATATGCGACTTAAATGCTGATCAAGATCACGCGTGACTGCTAATAACTATCGCGCGAAGAGATATCGCTCTAACCTCATAAAAGTTCAAAATCGCGCTATGTGAGAGGCACGAGCGCTGATAAGCTTAAAAAACGTTGGACACTCCGTTAATGACAGAGTTGGCTCGTGGTAGTTGCTCATCAGTGAGATGCTGAGACAACGAATAAGCACCTT
The DNA here is from genome assembly GCA_900624975.1 of Angiostrongylus costaricensis. Taxonomy (NCBI): domain Eukaryota; kingdom Metazoa; phylum Nematoda; class Chromadorea; order Rhabditida; family Metastrongylidae; genus Angiostrongylus; species Angiostrongylus costaricensis. The sequence goes on from UYYA01000298.1 coordinate 3,960, forward strand.
CAATATGCTTCCCTTTGTCTCCCGTCGTCCGAGAAAGAATTCAAAAGTCAAAACCTATAACTAAACAACGAGTGGGTCGAAGTGGCAATAGCGACTGGTTTAAAATCACTCTACTCAAAATTGATTTACTAACATATCCCGTCTTATTCTTATTTACCAAAACTCATCAGTTAATATCCATTGGTGATATGACGTCTGCCAACCTCAGCCCTCAAGGTTGCAACCATTATCAGTTGTGTAGACGGGCCCATCGATGTAATTACTTAATTCGTGAACCTAATTCTTATCCAGTTGCTGCAGGACATGCCAGTCCATCTCACCAATACCTACCTGGATCGTCTGGCAACTTGTCGAATTACTCTGAAATGCAAGCCATCCGCGAGCTTTTTGAGCAACACAAAGGAGCAATTAACATGCATGGCTTTTCGATTCAGCAGCTTATGGGCATCTTAAAGGTTTGCCTAAATTGCTAACTAAACCTTGTTCCGGGAAGTATTACGCACAATTGAGAGGGTTGACAGTGGTATATTGACTGACACCAAGCTTTGCCATTATATTTTGAATGGACGGTCAGAGTACATAATATTCACGAGACAGAAACCGTAATGAAACTGGCCTTCATTTCTAAGCGTTCAAGTTAACTTGCGAGAAAACGACTACATCATAGAGCAAACAGCAAGGACATACCAGTTTACTACCTCTCCTCTCACCGCTTACACGCCATTATGGCGCTAGTAAGAAATATGTTTCAAACGGCCACTGATGTATGAACAAGGACGTCTTTTTTTGAAGATAAGAAATTACAAAGCTTTCAGCATTGATCAAATGATGGAGCTCGCTTGCATTCGGCTTTATTAAGTATGCTTAGTGGCTACTGGATACATATCTGGGCTATACACTCACTTGCGGTGGCCTACCGATGTATCAGATCGGTAATGCTATCCTCCCAGACAAGTCTAGTATCAATTTGCAGACCGCGGAGAATGGAAGACTTGATGAACGCTGTACACGTAATCGAACCAAAGACCATGTGTTTATTAAAGTGCACCTTTAACAGCTGCGATACACGGCCATTTTTCTTATCACGTTAGAGAATGTATTTGGCACATATACGGACAGTGCCGATTGTGCAGAAATCAAACAACCACGAATTTGTCTGTAATGGTTTGATGATTTTTTTAAAATAGAGTTTTACGTTTTCCTTCTCACACTACGTAACAATCGAAAAATCAAATTACTAAATTTTTTCATAATCTTTTTAATCTTTAAAGCATTTTATGCCGATTATAGGCTACTGGAGTTCGGATGCCAAATACTAGAACGGAACGCTGCAGTTTGATTAAAGCCATAGTTTTTTTTGTCAGCATTTCATGTTGTATACTGTCGTCCGGGTACGAATACGCTGCTGAAACAATTACAGCACTCTGCATCCGTATAAAAAAACACTTGGTAAATTTACAATGAAACCAAACACTCCACAAGGCGCGCATAGCACGCAAAAACATAAGGGATAAGATTTTGAAGTAGAAGTCACCATCTTCGCACAGGAATCCAAAACGTCAACGCGTAAAAACTCTTAAGGCGTTTTGGATTAACTCCAAAAGTCCAAAAATGGACCGCAAGAGGAGTATTTTGTTCACCACACTTGACCTTGCGCCATACCTCAGGCTGACCCAATGACCCAGGTACAGTCTTCGTCCAGGAATTTGTCTGTGCGGCTGCTTTCCATGAACCAATTTAAATACTTGCAACGAGTAAATGGTGGATGTTTAAATGAAGCTGTTTGTTATGCGAATGAAAATTTATGCGTTACGACTAGTCTACTGAGGTTATGGAAGTGTTTGGCCTAGTAGAGGGCATGTTAAGTTGACCTTTCCAGACTGAAGAAGGCGAAACCGTCAAAACACCTGATATTGTGTGCTTATAAATGTTGTAATACCAATCTCGTATTTGCTCACTGAAGGTAAATAGTGAATTAGTGATTGCTGAGATCAATACAAACTCAGTCTTGGGATTTAGTAAAATGATTGCTTTTAGAAGCTGCATTTTAATAATATAAAGTTAAAGTAGTTGAAATAATTCTCTTCACAAGATAAGCGTCCATAAACTTTAAGAGGACAACATCAACGAGTATAAATGAGTGATAAAGCGAAAAGGTGGAGTGAGATCCACGCCTAAGATGTGTATCGGATAGAACCAGGAATAGAAATGTGCAAGAAACTTGTTGAAATCTTAGAAGGCGCAGAATTCCGCTTTTCTCTGCACCAGCTGATCCGTGACACAAGACATTGTAGGAGAAGCAAGTGTAGCTAAAGACAAGCTGTACAATTTATAACTACTTATAACTTGTAACTTTTTAGTTAATGACAACCTATTTTTGAAGTGACGACGCGAATCCAATACGCTTTTGTCTGAGGTCGAATATGTTGCAGAATTGACGGATGAATGGAGTGTCGAGAATCCAAGCCTGTCCGAAACCACCGAACTCAGCTGGAGCGATGGCCAGTAAACACTTGTTTTCTGCTACCTAATTTAAACATTCGTGGGACTGAAATGCTAAGAATGTTGAAAATTACGCCATAGATTCTCAAAAAAAAAGTGAAAAAAGCCCGTTGGAATAAGTTGTTAAGAAGAATGTAGCAAAACTCACTTTAAAAATGTAGTTGATGGGGTCTATGCCATACTTTTTTTACCCATTGTAATATCAAGAGTGGGTCGTGTGGCATTACATTCTATCGTATACAATTCCTCAGTACTGTTGAACTAAAATTAGGAAGAAGTAATGAATTCTAATGCTTATACCAAAATCATGTCTTGCTGAATTCTTCGGAAATAGAGAAATTACTAGGTTCTGGCACAAGACTTAATCTCAGAAATTCTTTACCACAGATCCGGCAGCTTTAGCGAGTTGGTCGGTAAGTCTTCGGGTCCACTGATATTCGATGTTCCAGTGTCGGTAATGGCCTCGTAAACCTTTTGATGCGTGTAGTTTCCCATGCCAATAGCAGTGATCTAAAAAATCTCTCTTTACATTCTAAGAAAACTTTAAATCCATGTATGTGTAACAAAAGTTGCTATAAAAATATCGCCAAAAGCGATATATATTGTCAGAGTTGGCTAAGAACTTTGTATGCATTGACGAACAGTTCCTGATGAGCAGATTGGAAGCTGTTACGAGCTCTTTAGCGTTTGATAATGAAAGACTTCGTAAAATACTTCATGTAGGTTCTTCAAAAGCACCTCGTTACCTTAAACTTATAATATGCCTCAAATGACATAGGTTCGAAGGCGACGATTGGTCCACAATTATTCGCGTCTATTGCACCGTAAGTGAACAATCCTGCAGGCTTTCCTTTGCGTGCTGCTAAGTGCTGCATCCAAACAGTGAATAGTGGTTGATCAAGTAATCCTTAGAGTGTTACACTCAGTAGTTATCTCCAAAATCGGGTCCACAACCTTATAGTAGTAATGTCTTACCTTGGTTAATGGCATTGATGAAAGGCGGAACGACATGCATCACGGATCGAATATTGAAAGCGAGACCGAGAATTCCATCAGCGTGACGCTGAAGCGAAACTCCGTCACCATTATTCTGTGGTCTTACATTTCCAGATGTTCATTAACCTGTTTAAAATTCGAACAGATATGACTGGCTAGGCCAAAAGTGGTGTTCGGAACCACCAGCTGCTCTTCATCCAATCCACCGAACTAAAATACATGAAAGCCTAAAGCAAGGCATATTTCGAGACAACGAGCTTATGTTACCAACCTTCATGATATCAACTCCGAGAACTCCATTTGCCGGACCGCTTTGGTACTGTATTGACCATTTCTTGCTCGTCTCCACAAAGGTGCTCGATAAATTCGATTCAAATTTGTGCTTCCCATCGCGTGATTCACTCAAATCGTTTGGGGAATTTTAGAGCGAAACTACTTTTGCAAAAATTCTTCTCCATTGTTATAAATGAAAAACTCTGATGCCACTTAGTTCTCGTTTGATGGGTAAGTATGAGTTTTATAAAAGTCTTTGAGCATAAAAGTTTTCAAACTAGGGTATGATTTCGTGTTTTCATCGATCGAAATTCTCTAATATCTAGAAAACTTCAGTGAGTCATCTCCAAGTACTCATTCACAATCACTTCCCAGAACCCACAGAATATCCGATCCGGTGTCAACAATAACGATATATTGCTGATCAGGCGTTCCGACTGTGATATTACCGACGTACGCCATTTTTCCGTAGTCAACCACCTTAAGTAAAGTTTTGATTGATTTTATTGTTGAACAACAAATTGCTTCCACCAGAAACTTTTCGTTCACTTTTCACTTCGTTCACTTTTCGTTTCGTTTTTCGAGTGGCTTCAGCCATCAGGGGTGCAACTGCATTTGTTCTCTACACCGTAGGCTTAGCGATGATCTTTTAGACGATAAGAACAACAACTATCGGTGTTGTTGCGACGATCTCTACTAGATTAAAGGTGCGACTAATTTGTGAACTTGAATGAATTTTACGCTGCGGTCAAGGAAGCATACGCGCATGACAATTTCTCAGAATTTATGAACTCCTACTTTTTTTTCAATATTTACATCTCTGAGGTACGACGTGGATCAGTCAATGCATAAGGCGTCCTAGGTTTCAAGCCGATAAAAAAACAATGGAGAAATACTAGAAAAATTCCATTCTCTACGAAGAATTATCCTCCTTTACTCTATGAAATCAATCAGCTGATAATGCATTTGAAAATCGGGTTATGGCGGTCTTAAGGCCATGTCCTACAAAGCTGTGTTCGTTATTAGTACTGAACCACAACTAATGTCTCAAAATATCGCGATCTATCCACCTTTTTTGGATACGTAAACAAGGCATGAGGTCCGCAAAAATACAGTGCACATAAATGTTGTAAAAAAATCGTTAAATGATTATTAGAGAAGTTGAAGGCTAGAGAGGAACTTGCTGTTACCCGCTGCGTCATAGTGGCGAGTGATGCTGAGCGCAAAGCATTGTGGTATTTCACATGGGCAGCGTACTCGCCTCGCTCCATCATCTCCATCTGTTAAAAACGACGACTTTGTTTTCTAACTATTAAAAAAACACGTTAGCTAACTGCTAATACCATTTTTGATTTGCGCCATATAATAGGATGCCGAAGAACAGCTGCCGCAGATATCCCAACAATAGCTAGGAAGGCAGAGAAGCTCATCCTAAAATACAACCTAGATTTAGTTTAAACCACCTCTCTCAGGTGAGATTTTGCAAATATGGATTGACTTGCAAGTAACGTATTTGATCCTCATTGAAGCATGCTGAGATGTGAGCAGAACTCGGAACCCAAGGTGTTCTTCGAACTCGCGACTACCCTTTCAAGATGCTTGCGTGTTACCTGCTGCATGCTCTTGTAACAATATGCGTTCCTCCTTTGATGAGCTTACAAGAGGTTGATAAATATATTTATTTTCGGCTAACGTTTCGACGACTTGGTTTTCATCAGAGCCGATGATCCAAGTTGATGGTCTAAGCTTGTTATTCGTCTTGATGTGGCGGCTTCGCCTTCGTGTCAAGTCAGGTCTTCCTCAGCGGACCATCTCCTCGAATGAGGCACATACTCGATAATTCTCTTTTATGGTGCTATACATAGATATATACTAATGTTATTATCAGCTAATACAAAGCAGTATATATGTTTAGAGCTTTATCCTTTTATTTATCCTTTTCAATGGAAATGGAGAGCTTAAAGTGGTATGCAAATACGACCAAACCAAGCTCTATGTGAATGGAGTAGATGAAAAGTGTGTGCATGTACCATTTATAGAGGGAATTGAAAGATAGGTGATACCAAGACGAAATTTAGGAGTTGCCTTTCAATAAATTAATTTAAAACACTTTAGACACTTATTGCGAGAAAACGAGCGTCCACATACCTCGAGAAACAAGCGAAAGCAGTGAGCTTAAACTAAATATTTACTGCCTACTCTTTTTAACGGCAGGTATATTGTGAAATATAACTTCAATGATGCTGAGATATTTGCAAAACTCCGGACCGCAGGTGTCTGCAGTGGGTAACGAACGCGCTATTGTCCCTTCTGAAGAGTAACGCGTTCACCACCACACCAAGCGATTCCTTCGTTTCGCTTGTCTCTCAGCTAGTTCTATCGATCTACGGTATATTATATGCAATGACTATCTAATTTTGTAGTGATGGCGCAAATCCAATACGCATTTTCCCGATGTCGAAAATGTTGCAGAATTGGTAGAAGAATGGAATGCCGAGAATCCAATCCTGTCCAAAACCACCGAACTCAGAGGGAACGAAAGAAAGGAAACAATTGTTTGCTCCTGCCTAAAGCACGAAAACATGTTAACGTAAATCGAAAGAAAAACAGGTAGAAAGTGTTTCAAAAATATCGGAAACAATATGAAAAATACAGTAAACAAACAGTTGAGAAGAATGGAGTGAAACTCTCCTTAACAATGTAGTTAACAGAGTCTATGGGATACTTGTCTGTTCCGATTGTTATGTCAAGAGTAAGTGAAGTGGCGTCACATCCTATTTTGCAGAACTCCTCAGTGACGTTGTACTGAAATGAAATGGTTTTTTTTTGTGCTAGCTGATAATACACCGACCTCTGCACGATGCGCGCAATGATGTATGTCCGGAAGAAATACAAGTTGTTACCACCGGACCTTGTCATTATATATCCACCATCAGCATCGTGTATGAAAGGGCATCACTGAGTGAGGATGCCTCATTCGAGAAGATGGCTCGCTGAGGAAACCTGGCTCGACAGGAAGGCGAAGACGCAACGTCGAGGCGAACAACAAGCATGGACCATCGACTCGGATCACCGGTTCTGAGGAAGACGAAGACGTCGAAACGTTAGCCGAAAATAAAAATATATTTATCAACCTCGTGCAAGCTTATCAAGAAAGAATACATATTGAAATGGTTTTGTTAGGTGCAAATACTGAACATAGATGTCGGTATGTTTATACCACAGCTCCGACAGCGTTAGCGAGCTGGTCGTTTATAGCTTTCGGTCCGCCGATATATGATGTACCAGTATCGGGAGCAGCTTCGCAATCCTTTTGGTATGTATAATTTCCTATCCCAATTGCGGACATCTGAAAATTCTATTTTACTGGAAATAGAAACGTTAATGCTAACTTCTTATTTGCTGCCTACTACAATTTTCACGACAGGGTATCATGCGAAATCCAACTACAAAGATGCTGAGATATTTGCAAAACTCCAGATGGTAGGTGTCTGCGGTGCGGAACGAACGCGCTATTACCCTTTCCGGGAGCTAACGCTTTCGCCACCACACCATACCGGCCTTTCGCTTCGCATGTTTCTCGGCTAGTTCTACTTTTGCAATGGATTTCGCATAATACATTGCATAATATATATAATAGTCCTGCTGTGGAAATTGTAGTAGGCAGTAAATAAAAAGTTAACAGCATACATTAGCTTCCATAGAGAAACAATACAATACAACGCTAGCTGACGTTTCGGCAGTATCGCCTTCTTCAGAGCCGCTTTTTCGTGACTTCCAATGAGGAAGTTTAGAACAGCTGATTACAATACAATACAACGCTAGCTTCGTCGTCAACCACATACGACATCAGCGACTATAAAAAGCGGCTCTGAAGAAGGCGATACTGCCGAAACGTCAGCTAGCGTTGTATTGTATTGTTTCTCTATGGAAGCTAATGTATGCTGTTTAAAAACCTCGCGATTGCTGAACAAGAAAACGACACATTCATATTCCAATGCCGAGGTTAAGAGAAAGTCGATCCTGGGAACTATTAAAAAGTTAACATTGTGATTTTAACTACAGCTTCAACTTATTTGGGTTCAATGCCGATTTTGGTTCCGCAGATCAATCGCGTTGACAGGTGATTGCTGATAGCAGTGATCGGTAGAACTAGCTGAGAGACAGGTGAAACGAAGAACCCGCATGTTGTGGTGGTGAACGCGTTAGCCGTCGGGAAGGGTAATGGCGCATTCGTTACCCGCCGCAGACACTTGAGGTCTGCAGTTCTGCAAATATCTTAGGATCTTTGTATTTAAAAACACTAACACTTATTCATTTTTTAAAATCTTAAGCATTGAAAAGTTGTCAACAACCTCGCGTTGGTTTTTCAAAAGAAGTTCATAACCTTGAAGTGATAATAAGCTCCAGATGAAAGGGGCTCGTAAGTGATAACTGGTCCACAATTCTTCATGTCAATTGCACCGTAAATGAATAATCCTCCAGGTTTCCCTTTCAGTGCTCCTTGGTGCTGCATCCAAACGGTGAAGAGTGGTTGATCGAGTAAATCTTAGATTATTCTAATTAGTAAATGTAGCCAATATAGGATACATAAACTTAATCAAGTATTGTCTCACTTTGATTAATAGCATTAATGAGTGGCGATCCAATATTTTTTATAGAGCTAGGACTGAAAGAGAGACCGAGGATACCATCGTTGAGTGCCTGCAACAAAAGTTCAGGCACTGTTCTGGATGCAACTAAGATTTGTAGTTGTTCACTAACCTCTTCAAATTCCGAAGAGATATGATTGGCTAGTCCAAAAGTGGTGTTGGGAACCGCTAGCTGTGGCTCATGCAGTCCACCGAACTAGAAATACATGATCGCCTAATGAAAAAATTATTCCGGCATAGTAACTTTTATAATTATAATAATATTTATAATAATAACATATAGTTATTATTACAGCACAGACCTTCATAACGTCTGTTCCGAGAATCCCATACACCTCTCCGCTTTTGTACTTCATTGACCATTGCTTACTACTCTTCACAAAAGTGCTTGATAAGTGGGGTTCGAACTCATGTCTCGTATCACATGTGTGACTTAAACCGTCTACTAACCTTTATACTGCAACTACTACTGCTATATATCTTTTCTGTAGTATACAAAAAGCATGCAAGGGTATCTACGTTTTTCATAAAACGAAGAATGAGACAAATAACTAGACTGAGCACTTCACCATCACTGCTCTCTGGCATAACGCTTTTTCTCCAGTATATCTAACTAAGCTTTTGAGAAATAGCTTTATGGATGCTTTGCTATGAAGATTTTAAAATTAATGGATCAAGCAAAAGTTCCAATATATTGAAAGCAATTTAATCTCTAAGATACTTCATCGCCACCAAGCACTTATTCGCAGTAACATCCGGGAATCCGTGGCAACTGCGATCCGGTGTCAACTACGACGCTGAATTGCTGATCGGGTGTTCCGATTGTGATATTACCGACGTATGCTTGGTTCTCATAATCAAGCACCTAAAGCAAGATATCACACCCTTTGCATCGCAGGACCTTAGCTTATGTTTCGATCACGTAAGCGGTTTGAAGTTTAACTCTTCTTGATCTTATGAACAGTGAGCCACTAAATGAGCTTCGTTCTCTCGAAGCAAGCAAGGGCATAATACATTTAATTTATGCATTTGCGCCTTCTGTTCAGTTTCTTCACTCGTTCTAGAAAACGAATGCCACGCTAGAGTGGCACTAGAGTGCACAAAGCTCCATATGTTCTTTGTTGACGACAATTTCTCTGAAAGAGAAAGTTAGAAAAAAAATTGCTCTTGCCTGTTGCCCTATACTGATGAGTGATGAAGACCGTAGAGCATTACGGTATTCGACGTATGCAGCATATTGGCCTTGCTCGATAATCTCAATCTGTATCAAGTAACGACTTCAGTCTAACAAGTTATATATTTTATTTAGCTAAATTCTTTTACCATTTTTGGCTTGTGCCATACAAGAGGTTGCTGAAAAACTACTGCTGTAGACATCCCAACAATGGGTAGCAAAATGGAGAAGATCATGGCAAGAAACATCTTGAAGTATTCTTTAAAACAGCACTTAAGGGCTGCGCTGTCAGACCTATGAGCTGATGATTATGTATATATCATTCATTCGCCAAATATTCAGTGATAACTCCTAGTTGTGGAAAAACTCGCCACACGTCATAGAACAATATGTGAGCAGCACTGAGAAAGATGGCGAAAAGCATTTAATGAATAAAAGAATGTTAAGAAAGGTGAAAAAAGTTCTCGGCGTTGATCAATCCTTGAGGGATGCGCCATGCATTCGACGTCATTAAGCATCGTTGGAGATGACTTGTGATGTTTAACCCACTGCTAAAAACCCTGTCACAGGCATGTCTTGTGTGAACTTATGTGGCATGATTAATCGCGTGTGATCAAATTTCCATGGGGAAGGGGTGTGGCCCTGTATGGTTGATTAGGAAGCACTCAAAGCAACCTCCGAATCGAAATGGGAAACTGAGAAAAGATCCATCAAAACCTAAAAGTAAAGTGGCAGATGATAGTACTTCAAATTGAGATGACATTAAATTGATCAAAAGCTTTGTTTTGACCAGTCAGCACTTTCTTCTGTTTGGTTTTGGGTTTGCTTACTATCAACAGCAAGACTACAGCATAGATCAAGCTGCAAATGAAGCATTGCTATAAATGTAAATTAGGACGAAAATGTAAACCTAAAACGTTGTTTAAAATGAAGAGCTAAAATTCACACGTCATGGAAAAGATGCGAAGGCGCAATGCTTGCTGCTGGATGGTGTACTGAAGTTTTGGTGATAAGACACTTGTTTATTCTTATGAATTTCCGCAATCTGTAGTCGCCAAGCAAATAAGAACTAACAAATCTACTTGAGGAGTTTGATGTTAATGACTTCTATCTTGATGACAATCGTTTGTTACAGCAATCATAAGCCAGGAAAGGGTTCTATCAAATCTTTTTGAATTTGCACACAGAACGACATGGACAAAGGACAAAACAAGAGACTTATTCAACGTGTTGGTTGGTGGATCTCTCTTTCTCTGCGATTTAGGCGAAGGGGCGTGCAGTGCCGCGGTACCCTGACGGTGATGCTGTCATTACGAGCATGGTGCTGGTTCAGCTCCGTACTAGAGTCGCAAAACTTCTCACCTCTCCGAGGCCGAAAAGTTAGTTCAACGGCATTCATGAAGAAGACGAAGACTCACAAGCAGTAAACGTCACACGCAAATTCGAAGACTTTTGTGAATCATGCATGTTATGAAAAGAACCGACTACAAAAAATGCTAGAGTCCGCACAGTGGATGTGTGGACGAATCATGTAGAATAAAAAAAGTAAAAAAAATACTCTTTAACAACTCATCAATGACTGGTTGCGTTTCATTTTTGCTTGCTTGTTTTCTGGAATCACCTGGAACATATTTGTACCGATTTGGCTATAGCAACATGGGAACGTTGACTAACACATTTGTGTAAAACGTATTTATGCGTTCATCTAAAACTCAGAAAACAGTTTTTTTTAGTGGAAAAGTGAAGCCTGCAGAATCCGAATGTTTCCTGGGGCAAATGTTCATTTTTTGTCTTTTTCGATTATTAAGCCAGTGCGACGTTGATAAAAAAGATTTATTCGGGCAACGTTTCGGTGATCTCGCTTACATCATAGCCGGATTGATTCGAATCGGTGGTCCAAAGGTAGTCGGCCTCTCGATGTGGTTGCTCGTTCTCGTATCGAGTCGAATTCAGTGAAGTGGAGCATCAAGCGCATGGAAAATTTCTCGGTACGGCGTCTTACAAAAAGCTTTAGTGGACGAAGGTCGCCGCAACACCGCAATGAATCGAGAACTCGGTGAATGCTGGTATTCTTGAATTTCGTCTAAAATTAATATTAAAATTGCGTCTTCCGATAATTCTTTTTCTTCCCGAGATGCTACATGTTCAAGTCATCCTCCACTTTCGGTTATTGCAAATACTTTCGATGCTATTCCTATTTCCAATCTACAGTTCAGCGTGCTCTTTATTCGACTCCAAACTTAAATTTGTATCATAAGAAGTTGTTAGTTGTTGTGTCTGATTCGGTATGGTAAGACTATGGAGAGGTTTGACTGATTGTTGTTAACTTGACCTTTTCAGGCTTTGAAGATGGCGCTTTCGTGAATAAAGGATACAGCAGTGAACTCGTTAGCGCTTATTGAGAGAAAGGCGAGTTATTTATCAACGCCGAGGTTAACAAAGAAGTCGGTCAAGGGAATTGTTGCAACACTTATTCTCTACGTGGGTCATCAAATAGAACTGTTACCTGCTAAATTCCATGCTGCACTCACAGTAAAATTAGCTAAGGCTATCCAATTACTTGCAGTTATAAATGAGGTTGACATAAATAAGGACGGAATTTTACTAATAAGCTTCCCTAAAAATCTGGGAACAGCAACTTATTCCTGCGGAAATTCTCATCGTCGTGACTACTTTAACAGAAGACGTAACTCGAAATTGTCTACATGTATTCAAGTTGTTGAGCTTGCACGAGGTTGATATACATACTTATTTCGGATAACGTTTCGACATCTTCGTCGTCATCAGAGCCGATGATCCGAGTCGGTGTTCCACAGTTGTTCGTCTTCTCGATGCCTGTGCTAGCTGATAATAATACCGACTTTTACAGGATGGACTGCCTGAAAACAACAGGCTGTTATAACCGAACAGTCACTATTATCAGCAATCAGCATACTGTATAAAAGAGCTCCGCTGGCTGAGTATGCATTCGAGAGATTCTCCAATGAGGAAGATCCGACTCAGTACGAAGACGAAAACGCCACTTTGAGAAGATGAACAGTAGTCCACAGTTGTTCGTTATCTCGATGTGGTATTTTTGCTGTCGTACCGAGAGGGGATCTTCTTCAGTGAACGAATGAACCAAACTCACCCGACAGTGATCTTTTATACAGGGCGGTTATTGCTGATATGACCATCAAAACCGTCTGTTTTCTTTCCAAGCAATAACTCTGGGATTAAAATTTTACCACTCTGGTGAAAACATAGATGCGCATGAAGGGCAGTGGTTGTAGGAGGTATCCTTCAACATATACGGGATCAATCGTAGGTTTCTATCCCACCTACCACGCTCACCAAGCTTTCCGTCCCTTCGGGAAAATTCGTGCCAGACTTGTTTGGGAGGATAACAACACTGGCCCGATACATCGGTAGGCCACCGCGAGTCATTGTAAAGGCCAGATATGCTTTCAATAACCTCCAATTATGCTTAATGAACTCTAATGCAAAGCGCATACCTTAGGGAATGATCAACGGCGAGAGTTTCTTTTATCAGTGTGTTAATTCTAGTGCAGTATTCCATTTAAATTATACTTTGAAAGAAATACGTCGCAGACTCCTGTCGAATCACTGCAGTACTGAAGGCGAGTTCGTCGTTATTGGCAATGAAATCTTGTCTCATCTCGTGTAAGCTTGGCAATAGGCCAAGATATCGATATCATTTTGTCTCGTATCTATATCACACAGATGAATGACTAGAAATATAGTAGCATTCGTTGCTGCGTGACTACGTTAGGCGGTGAGTTTTCTGGAATTTCTGGATGAAGTCAACGATCAAGCAGCGATCGATTTTACAAATTTTAGATGGTGAGCAATGCAGAAACGTCGAGGAGTACGAAAAGCAGAAGCAGTAGTTTGTAAGATTTTGAGAGAAAATTTGTTTTCTTGCCATTAAGGTTCACATAGGACGAATCGTCGGCACATGTCAAATTCAATAAGCGAAATAAACACTCTAGTGACCGTTCCCAGGACTGACTCTATTAACGTCGGCATTGGATTATAACATTGGACTCTTATGATCGTTTACAAAGCGGATACATCCGATCTATTCATCGAATTCAATGTTGTAGTCACATTAAAAAGTTGTTCCATGCGCTCGTAATTACCGCACTTAGGGAAAAGCTGCATTTTGGCCATCGATGTTTTCCAGAAATAACCCGTTCCGTCGTTGGCAGCTTGTTTTCGGAATTTGTAACGTTGCGAAGTGGGATGATGACGACTCTTCAAAGCTCATAACTGACTTTTTAATAACCTCGACACTGATGAATAGCCTGCTTTTTTCTTGATAAGCACACACGAGATTTTTACCTTTTCTGTATTCACGAAAAAAGGTGACGTTTCAGTGGATTCGGATGCTAAGAAAACACCGACTATGTAATGCTTTTGTACAATTCACATTTTAATTCCCTACTTGAGACTTTTTCAAGCCTCCAGCGCGTTTATTTCACTGGCGCGTTATTTCTTCAGAGAGATTAGTTCCGAGAATCTCGTAATGCCAGTACGAAGGCGGTCGAAGGTTGTCGCAACAAGTGGTCATTGGATTGTGCAGAAGGAAATTTGCCACCTTGTGACAAGGAATTTGCGAGGAACGTTAGAACTACCTCCAGTGCAGCTTTTTCCTACTATCGCTTTATGTAATTGTCAATCTATCTTTAGCAGAGTTCATTTATTAGTGGGCATGGAAACTGCATTGGTGGCGCTAACTTCCGCGCTATCACTCTGTGCTAGAAAATGCCTTCAGCATTGGTGCTCTTCTCTCTCACCTTTTCATCAGTTTTCTAAGCCTCCCTGGAGTATTTAATAAACTGAAATGCGATGTTTTCCTTCAATAAGCAGACACGAGGTTGTTATTATAGAATTTATTAGGATATAACAGCTGACGTTTCGGCGGTTCGGCCTTCTTCAGAGCCTGGAAAGGTTAAATTGAGATGCGATCTGCTCAGCCAAACACTTTCATAACCCCAGGAGATAAAACTTAACAGATAAATTTGTATTCGCATAAGAAACAGCTTCATTTAAACATCTACCGTTGATTTGTTGTAAGCATTTAAGTTGGTTGATGGATAGCAGCCGCACAGAGCAATACATGGGCGATAACTGTCTGTATCAGGTGACTGGATTAGTCTGAGCTATGGCGCTAGGCCACGCGTGATGACATGACACTCCTCCTTACGGTTCATTTTTGAATTTTTGGAATTGATCCAAAACGCTTCAAGAGTTTTACATGCTGATGTTTTTGATTCGCACGTGAGGACAGTGACTGCTACTTCAAGATCTTCTCCGTTGTGTTCCTGCATCTTATGCGCGCCTAGTGGAGCGTTTTGGTTTCAATTTAGAATTAACGACTAGGTGTTCTATGCGGACGCAGAGTGGTCTACCCGTTTCGCCAACGTATTCGTCCCCGCACGCTTTACAAGAGATCAAATAGACTGCGCCCGAACTCATGCAACCACCGTCTCTACCGTTAGGGCAAATTATGCAGTTTTTGTTGTGCATAGACGGTCATGTAGGCCGTTGCGAACAAGCTGGCATCCTATAGTGTTCGATGGCATTTCTATCACTCTTACGGAATTCTCTAGACTGATCTTTATTAAACAATGCTTTATAGCTGCATTTATTTCGTTTGAAATAAAGGACGAGAAGAACGGAGCCTTGTTTTCGCTAGAATTATAGCTCTGGGTCGTGGGTTTTCCTCTATGCCTATGCCAAGAGGCTACAGTTTTGTAACCATTTGAAATGGCTATTTGGCGCGCCAGTTTCGAGGATTCTTCCCTCTGATCTCTACCTGTGCACACGCTGGCAGCAGTTCGAAACATATTTCTTATAAGCGCCCTTTTAGTGTGTGAGGGATGAGAGGAGAGGTAATGAACCGCCATATTCTTACTGCTTGGTTTTCGATACCATTTTGTGTTGTAGCCGTTTTCAGATAGGTTGATTCGAACGTTTAGAAATGGAAGCCAGTTTTCTTTCGGTTTCTCATGGGTGAATTTTATGTACTCTAACTGCTCGCTTAATAACTCGAAGCATTTGTTCATCTCCTCTTGTGTGGAGCAAAAGACAAAACAATCATCTATATACCTACGGTAGAGTAATGGCCTGAGGTCAATTACTGGTGCTTCCACTTTAGGCATAAGAGCAATGGCGAGGGTTGGTGCGAGTCGCTGCCCCATTGCCAGCCCTCTAATTTGTGCGTAATATTTCCTGGACCATCTGAAGATCAAGCAGCTTAAACAGACCTTTAGGAGGATCATAAGCTGCTGAATCGAAAAGTCATACATGTTAATTGCCCCTTAGTGTTGTTCAAGAAGCTCGCAGATGACTTGCATTACGAAGCTGCTCGACACGTTAGTGTAAAGAGCGGTAACGTCGAACGACTCCATAACGTACGCGCTTTTGGGATGTGCGTTGCGCAGACGGTGTGTGCTTAAGCAACTGGTTGAGGATTAGATTTGTAAACCAAGCAATTCTATCTGTAGGCCCGTCTGCGTAACTAATGATGGGTCTAACTTTAAAGGCGGAGGGGTCGGTAGACACCAGATCATCAGCGGATATTAACTTATGGGTCTTGTTAAGTAAGTATAAGACGGGACATGTCGGCCCTTCGATCTTAAAATGCGAAATTTCTGCTGGTTTTAAACCTGCTGCGCTTGCCATTTTCACCCATTCGTTGTTCAGTTTTCGATTCTGACTTCTGAATTCCTTTTCAGTAGACGCGCGATAGAGAGATGCGCCTTCAAGATGTTTTTCCCTTATATCGACATCAAACTGGCGAGGAATTACTGCAAACTCTCCACCCTTATCACAAACTGATAGCCTAACAGTCTTTGATTTTATTAGCTCTCGAACCTGTCGCACGCCAGATTTTTGCGCAGCTGCAAGGTTCGAACTAAACTTTTTCGCGCGATAGTGGCTAAGGACTTTGAGAGCTTCGCTCCAAAATATACGAAATTTTATAACAACTTCGTTCTTTGGGTCTTGCTGTCTAAAGAATAACCGAGGAAATGGAGCTGGTGATTGTGCCCCTACTTCTCGTTGTTCCTTTTTATTTTGTGTCTCAATTCTAGCGGTGCTTCGGAGTTGATCTTGCAGCGCGTGCAGGCTGCACGCTATCCTACGCAAGGTTTCTTTAGAAAAGGGTTGCGCTGGTGAGAAACTTGGACCCAATTCTAATAGCAAGCGTACGTCAACAGGCAGAGTTATGCCTCCTAACGCGGTGACCCTTGATTCTTCAGGCACGTTATCGACCACATTTTTAGTGCTAGCGCTTTCGTAAACGATTTTGTTTTGTTTAATTGAAGCTGATTTCTGCGAAGGTAAATTTTGAAACTTTCTGCTTAAGGTTGCTTTAGCATTCGACCTAATAGAATCGCTAATCAAAATTGACCTACCCACTATTCTCTCCAAAGGGAATCCTGCAAATACTGAACACAATAAGATTCCTTCGACTTGCACTTCTTCAATTGCGCGTACATGGTGTCCTGTTCGCAACGAAGAGAGGCGCGTAGTAGTCGCGTTCCGATGTCTAGTCCTATTTGGTTGTCCCTCGGTAGGCCGCATATGGCGCGACTCGGTGTTTCAGGCAGCGGCGGAGAAAGAGTATCGCTTGTTACAGGGCTTCTTTTTTCTTTCTTTTCATACGAAATAAGTGCAGCTATAAAACGTTGCTTAATAAAGACCAGTCTAGAGAATTCCGTAAGAGTGATAGAAATACCATCGAACACTCTAGGACGCCAGTTTGTTCGCAACCACCTATATGACCGTCTATGCACAACAAAAAACTGCATAATTTGCTCTAACGGTAGAGACGGTGACTGCATGAGTTCGGGCGCAGTCTATCTGACCTCTTGTAACGCGTGGCGAAACGAATACGTTAGCGAAACGGGTACACCGCTCTGCGTCTGCATAAATGAACACCTAGCCGGTAAATCTAGATTAAAACAAAACACTCCACTAGGCGCGCATAGAATGCAGGAACACAACGGAGAAGATTTTGAAGCAGGAGTCACTATCCTCACGCACGAGTCGAAAACATCAGCGCGTAGAACTCTTGAAGCGTTTTGGATCAATTCCAAAAATTCAGAAATGAACCGTAAAGAGTAGTGTCATGTCATCACGCGTGGCCTAGCGCCATACCTCAGGCTAATCCAATGACCTGACACAGACACAGTTATCGCCCATGTATTACTCTGTGCGGCTGCTATCCATCAACCAACTTAAATGCTTACAACAAATAAACGGTAGGTGTCTGAATGAAGCTGTTCCTTATGCGAATACAAATTTATCTGTTAAGTTTTATCTCCTGGGGTTATGAAAGTGTTTGGCTGAGCAGATCGCATCTCAATTTAACCTTTCCAGGCTCTGAAGAAGGCCGAACCGCCGAAGCGTCAGCTGTTGTATCCTAATAAATTCTACAATAGCAACCTCGTGTCTGCTTATTGAAGAAAATATCGAATTATCAATCAGTGCCCAGGTTAAAAGAAAGTCGGTCTTGGGAATCTGAAATGCAGTTGTACCGCTGAAATATGAAATACACCACATTTTTTTCCTCGAAGGTCTATTTTATAAAAAAGTGGTCCAAGTAGAACGTTAATAACTCGAAAGACCGATTTTATTTAAACCTCGGCATAGATAGTTGATATATTTATTTATGTGATCTTACAAACTGATCTTCTTAAGCTGACGCGAGGTTGGTACAGATCTTAGTTGTTTTTGATGTTATTGATCGATGGCTGACGTTTCGGCGACTTCGCCTTTCTCAGAGCCTGGACGTACTTTATGTTAGAATACTTTTTATTATTCGGTGGAAAAGAAGGTTAAAGTATTAATGAAGATCAAACTTTCAAATAGACGCCATATTGAACAGAAAGGCCACTCACCGTGATGTTACGTGCGGGGCTGGCCCACACGTAGCTCACGTGGAGTCGCGAACAAGACACGCCCCGGGGTCAAAATATCATTTTGAAATAGGGCGTCAGGTCACGCGTGATAGTGAGGCATTCGTCCTTCCGGTTCATGAACCTTCTTTTCCACCGAATAATAAAAAGTATTCTAACATAAAATATGTCCAGGCTCTGAGGAAGGCGAAGTCACCGAAACGTCGGCCATCGATCAATAACATCAAAAACAACGACAACGACAACGAAGATCTGTACCAACCTCGCGTCAGCTTAAGATCAGTTTATAAGATCACATAAATAAATATATCAAGTAGAACGTTCTTTAGCAAAGCAGCGCTTCGTCTTTCTTCCAAACAACGGTTTTGCAAAAAAAAATGTGCTCTGGAAGGAAGGTTGATTTCATTCGGCTTCTTATTCTTGACGTATTTGAATGAAAAGGTCATGAAGGATGTGGCATTTCCGTGGTTGTCGTGAGCCGCTCTCACCGACTGTACACTGAGGATGATTTTTCGATAGTATAACACACTCAGTTTCGAGTAGATTATTGAAATGGTTCTATAAGAGGGTTTTTGTTGCCCTCCTGGAAGCTGGCGGACCAATGACATCTTTACTACACTGCCTAAAAGTTCTGCAAGATTGACAGCATGCTGTGAGCATTAGAGAGGAAAGAAAGGAGAAAAGGGCGTGTGTGGCGCGATGGTTGGAGGCGTCACTGCGACACACACGTGGAATCGACTCCCCTCGCTCGTGGCCCACCATGCCTTCCATTTCTGCGGGGTCGGCAAATTGATACAAGACTTGTCTGGGAGGATAGAAGCACTGGCTCGATACATTGGTAGCCCACCACGAGTCATTGTAAAGCCCAGATATGCATTCAATCACCTCTGACGATAGATACTTAATGAAGTCGAATGCATGGCGTATCTCTCAAGGATTGATCAGCGCCTAGAGCTTTTTGGCTTTTATCGGCCAGGAATATTGATCCCATTTTCAGATTGCGATTTCATTCTATAATTTGTCACCAAAAGCACGTCACCTTGCCACTCGTGGTTTTATTCAGTGCTACGGTAACTGCAGATCATTTATTTAGATGGATCTGCTTACTCAAAATAAAACAAGGACAAATTTTGTAGTTTTCGGAACTTTTAAAGGTCATTAATCGTTGTTATGAATTTCAGGCGGAGAAACGCTATATCTGCCGAGAGAGCAATAGATAAAAGTAATGATACATCGCGCACATCCCAAAAAAGTAAGCGCTCAAAAGACTCTGAAAAGAGTAGTCAACGGGTCCGCTCCAGCAAGTCAAAAAGACGTCAATCAAGATCACAGAAGACAGAATCGAAACCACGTGAATGCTCCATGCTGAGTAAGGAATGTCCCAATCGAGTGTCCTACGAAACGCTGATGCGGACCGCCGCCATAGATCGGAAGAGACGCGAACGTGCAACTTTTGCTCAAATGATAAGAGAATTTGATATGACTGAGTAAGTTGAATGAGACAAAAGTTATTTATCAAACATTTTTTGATAAAGCGTACATTTTGCAAAAATACTGGATACTTAAGCTAGAGATATGCGCCTTTATTCGTAACATTCATCGGTGGAGTAAATGCATTATATTTCTAAGCATCTGAAAAGCCTGTACGCCTACGAA
Organism: Angiostrongylus costaricensis; assembly: GCA_900624975.1. Lineage (NCBI taxonomy): Eukaryota > Metazoa > Nematoda > Chromadorea > Rhabditida > Metastrongylidae > Angiostrongylus > Angiostrongylus costaricensis. The sequence goes on from UYYA01000298.1 coordinate 24,143, forward strand.
CGCTCATGTTTGAGTTGACTAGTACTGCTAAAGGCACGAAGGAGGAGGTGTGATAAGCACTGATTACTCGGGAGGGGGTTGTTTAGTAAGAACATGAGATGTGCACTTGTTATTCACTTCAGTTTCTTATGACTTCGGATTAAATCGATGCAAAGGTAAATGTGATTCTTATTAATATGCCAGTAATTTGTGTGGAACACGTGTAGTAGTGGAATCTGTTGAAACGTTAGGTGCTACTGTGAACAGTTCAATAGGAACGCTCAGCCGAGTAGAGCAGCCCGCTTTCACATCGCCGTCTATGATTTATAAGTGATGAACTACTGATGATAAAACTTGGCAGGGCAATGTTGCGGAAAGCTGTAGAAAGGCAGAATGCAAACATATCAATGCGAGGACTGGCATTATATTTAGAAGTAAGTCATTCGAATCGAAGTTGAGGGTTTCCTTTTTTCGATTGTAACAAATGACTGCATAACAAGTGCCTGTTTCGAAGTCCTTAGAGGTTCCCTTAGTTTCAGAATGATTATTGCTGCTTGTCGTGGCTGTTCATAATCTTACAGCTTATCTGGTATTTTGTAGGTGATGTGTGTTGCAGCTCTTGGAATAATGGGTATCTTAGCACAGCAGTACTTCAATACCAGGGGCAGCCTCAACTACTACTTGGTGCAAATGACATTCGAGGTAAATATGTATGTAAACGTATTACACATCCGTCAACTATAATGTCATAATAGTGGAACAAAGTAAACAAGCACTAATTAATTCCTATTCAATCCTACTTTGCGCCAAAGATGTTCAGCGAGCTTCTCAGCCCTCGTAAGAGACACTTCATTTTTTTGTTTTTGCAAATGGTCGCATATAGGTGGCTCGCTGTGCTCTGCCTGTGTCAGTTACTTTCGCGGTTTTTTTTTTTAAGAAATCAAAGCCAACAGCAGCTACATAGAACTGCTCCTCAAAAACTTTAATATATTCCTTTAACTTAAATAGCGTAGATGACTCAATTCGAGTGCATACAAGCGCAACTGTGCACTCATATGAGTGGTAATTACCAGTATCACCTGTCGTCCCGTTGATCGTCGAGTGATTCGAGAGAGCACCAGTAAATCTTCCATATTTCCCAGTCTCGTGCTACAGTAGCGCAGTGCGTTCTGCTCGCTCTAGGGACTCGTTGAGCATCGAATCTATCTTCTAAACTTTTCGTGAAGAGCTCCGACTACCAGGTCGGTGGTCTTCTTGCAGCAGGCTAAACATTCCGAGCAATCCAGTCACTAACGGCTTACAGCCGTTAGTGGCCATTACTGACCAGGTGAACGATGATAAACTAAAAAAAGAACAGAGGATGTAAGACAACCGGGCATGGCAGAGACAAGAAGCCCGTTCACTGAGTCTATCTTTACCTTACAGTAAGTGTTATAGATGGATTTGTGCTCTTATCCAGAACTCGAGTACGGGTATGTGACCTCGAAATAAAATGGAGGGTGGTTCTTGATATGCATGCTCTGCCACATATTAAGGTATTCTATTGAATAAGAGCTGTTGTGGTAATCGCAATAATAGTTTATACCTATAAAAATTCCCTTTTCCTGCTTTCTACTAGAAAATTTTTTGTCTTCGCATCAACGTTTTATGACATGCTCTATTTCTATATTTTATTACAGCTGTTCCTTTTCTTAATGGTAATACTCAATATCACGGCCTCGAATCTCTGTAAGTCGAGTTTTATCTTAAGGCACTACAGCAAACTGTTAGATAACTGAAAAGTACCTAACTGTTAAGCATCCGCATCTTTTCGATGTTTTTCTTCTTGAACTAGGCTCAATACGTTTGGGATCCATCACACCTTTTGTAAAAACTTAGTACAACATTGAGAGTAATAAGTAAGCTTTAATCCTTCGCAATGACAAATCTCTATCAAAAATAACAATATTTAGGGACGCGTACGGCAAGCACAGGTGTGTTTGTGTTCGCCGTCGGTGCCAACTTGTTTCATATACTCATGGACGTGCGTTTGAAAGGTACCTTCTTCAAATGTGAAACCAGGTATGATTCTATAACTTAGAGTAGTACTTAGATGGCCTGTCCTCACTCGATATCTATGTGGGCATCAGCTCTTCCTCGATCCCTGTCATTGTCATAGAACCATCAGCTATGGAATTAAAGGGGTTCGTATGCGCGTTTGTCTACGACTTAAGGATATGTCCTTTGTTCTCTTCATTGACATGTTGAATGTTAGTTTAGAGTAGTTTTACTTAGAATCTCGAAGTAGCTGTGCAGCGGCGGTTCCAGATCTTCCTCACAAGTAGTTGTTGGGTAAGAGAGATCGGTGTTTGGTTTTCACTGTCTTCCTATCCTTTACTGTTTCGCGCTTTCAGTAAATAATGCTTAAACTTCTAAAAAGTCACATCTTTTTCTTTCTTTCATTAATCTTCTTTTTGAAGATTGTCACTACATCAGTGTAAAATGCGTGCCAACTAGATGCCGATTCTAAACGGGTTCTTCTAGTACTGACCTGACCATCACTTTCTCGGGTTTCTTTCCTTAGCCAAACTTTACGTGACTTAGTAGACAACCACTATTCTGGAATGCTTGAAATAAATTATTTCACATATTGTAAGATGACCGAGCTACATGAATTTAACGAATTCTTTCATGTAGCGTTGTAGTTTACTTTCCTTGAAATCCTCATTGGAATGATGGATGTTTAAGTTTTTTCAAACAAGGGAAAAAAGCGATACAAGTTTTTCTGATACTATGAAGAATTCGGAAACTAAAAAAGCGCTCATAAGAAATATGTTTTGAACCGCTACCAACGTGTGCACAGGTACAGAGCAGAGGGAAGAGACCTCGAAACTGGCGCGCCAAATAGCCATTCCAAATGTTTACGAAACTGTAGCTTCTCGGCATAGGAAGAGAGGAAAACCCACGCCCCAGAGCGGTAATTCTAGCGAAAACAAGACTCCGTTCTTCTTGCCCTTTATTTCAAACGAAATAAGTGCAGCTATAAAAGAGCCGGTCTAGAGAATTCCGTAAGAGTGATAGAAATACCATCGGACACTCTAAGACGCCAGCTAGTTCGAAACCGCCTATATGACCGTCTATGCACAACAAAAAACTGCATAATTTGCCCCAATGGTAAAGACGGCGATTGCATGAGTTCGGGCACAGTCTATCTGATCTCTTGTAAAGCGTGCGGGGACGAATACATTGGCGAAACCGGTAGACCGCTCTGCTTCCGCATAGAAGAACACCTAGTCGGTATATCTTGATTAAAACCAAACACTCCACTTGGCGCGCATAGAATGCAGGAACACAACGGAGAAGATTTTGAAGTAGGAGTCACTATCCTCACGTACGAATCGAAAACATCAGCGCGTAGAACTCTTGAAGCGTTTTGGATCAATTCCAAAAATTCAAAAATGAACAGCAAGGAGGAGTGTCTTGTCATCACGCGTGGCCTAGCGCCATACCTCAGGTTAATCCAATGACCTGACACAGACACAGTTATCGCCCATGTATTACTCTGTGCGGCTGCTATCCACCAACTAACTTAAATACTTACAACAATTTAAACTTTCCAGGCTCTGAAGAAGACGAAACCGCAGAAACGTCAGCCATTGTATCCTAATAAATTCTATAATAACAACCTCGTGTCTACTTGTTTAAGAAAAACATCGAATTATCAATCAATGCCGAGGTTGAAAGAAAGTCGGTCACAGGAATTGATGGTCAATTATTCCTAAATAGAAGCTTGCGATCTAATTAGGGAGACGGGGTTGAGTTCAAACGAATTAGAAGCAATTGATGATAGTTGCTAAAATCCATAAACAGTTGAGAAGAATCGGCAATGAATTCTGCGGTTAAATTGTCCATTTTCAGAGAAATTATGCTACAACACTGTTTCCTAAAACTAATACCAACTCATTATCACGCCCTGTACATGTCGTCGTTTCTACTGGTGTTGCATCTTGCCATGATACTTATTTTAGTTGTAAGTTTCCGTTAGCTTCTATTCTACCACAACCTCACGATGGTATTGAAAGCAGTCGTAGCTCAGGTTTTGTTTTACATCTCGAAATTTCCACTAACCAAAATGCTTATTAGATAGGCTTCTATGTTACGAGCAAAATTCTGATTTAGTCTGTGGTCATTTTCTACGATGGAAGTCTGGATTGGTACCTCGACCATATACCCGGATCACCACAATGGATCACAAGTCAACCAGTAAGAAATAGACCCTGCCATGAATTTTCAGCGCTTTTGTCCGCTTCATAACAAAATATGAAATCACAACGTCTAATTTTCCACGGATTTATACATTGTAATGTCATCGACGGTGGTCGGAGGTGCCCTGCAACACACAGGTGGAATCGATCTCCGCACCCATGGCCCACCAATTCGCCTATCCCTCCGGGGTCGGCAAATTGATACCAGATTTGTCTGGGAGGATAGCAGCCTGACTCGATACATCGGTAGGCTTCCGCGAGTTATTGTAAAGGCCAGATATGTATTCAATCATTGCCAAACAATGCTTAATGAAGTCGAATGCATGGCTCATCCCTCAGGGATTGATCAAAGCCGAGAATTTTATCCTTTATCCTTTAATATCATCGTGACCTTTTTGTAGGAAAAGCCAGTTACTATTACTAATGACCTTCTTAAAACGAACTATCCGTATCATGTGACTATACTCTGGGGAGCTTACGTGCAGAATAAGTACGTACAACCGACGATTTTGAGACTGAATGCCTGACTGAGACCATGCCGATATGCTACACACTTTGACAACGACTCTCAGGCTCGTCAGAGTATAATTTGCGGAGAATAGTTCCAATGTTGTTACTCTTAAAACATTTATGGTTGGCTGGTTGACGTACTTCTGTATGATTAAACAGGATGAGCATAATGCGCTTGAAAGGACCAGGATGAATATATTATTTCTTCTTCAAAATCTTCATTACTTCAGCTTCATAGACATAATGGCGTAGACGAAGAAGATGTGCAAGCAAGAGCGTCCAAAGACACACGTCAGAAAACCGACAATAGTGCTAAATTTTTTGTAAGTACTCCTATGGACTGCAGAAATTGTTTGCTTCAAAGATTATAAGCCATTTTGGAACTTTTTTTCAGTTGAAGGGCCTACCCGTTGGGACATCTATTATCAGGGTGTGTTGTGTGCAATACAGTGAAGAAAAAAGGACATTTTGCAATTTGGTCTATAACTGCTGCTGATTTCGTATCAGCATTCGCTTTCAGGAGCAAACGGAGCATACCGTACAACAGACGACAATCGATTCCTCCGGAAAGAAACGCGTCGGCCCTGAAGAGGTAACCATGTCTAGATCGGTGAGTGGCTCCGAAGCCGTGTAGCCAAAATTTCAGTTGAACTAACTTAACATTCAAGAAGCTACTAAGCGGTGGTTAATAAGATGATTCTTTCCAAGCCCACATCTCCACTTCCACCAATATCAAACTGACTGTGCTAGTGATCACGCACAATTTCGATACTGAGGAAAAGATTGAAATAGTGTACAGGGAAAGTAATTGTAGTAGAACACTAAGAGAACGAATTTCTTGAAAGCTATACAGCTCTATACTATGTAGTGGGTTGACCAGAGGTTAATTGATCTTATTCCTCAGTGTTCTTTGTTTCAATGTAATAACTTCATTACAGTATATATTGGATATGCCTGGTGTCGACAGAGTTACGGGAATTCGACGTTGGAGAAAATCTCCTCAACAAGTAGGCACGCCGTCAACGTCGACCAACCCGGTAGTTAATTCTGACAAAACAAATGTAATTTTTGAGTGGTCTCTGAAATTCGCAGTCCAAATGTTGCTCATGAATTTTTTTGTTTTTTTCAGAGCATTGAAACAAAACCTACTGGAAAAGCAATTGAAGCGGCGTCAGATTTAACTCTTACAAAACGCTCTTTCCAAGCCCACATCTCCACTTCCACCAATATCAAACTGACTGTGCTAGTGATCACGCACAATTTCGATACTGAGGAAAAGATTGAAATAGTGTACAGGGAAAGTAATTGTAGTAGAACACTAAGAGAACGAATTTCTTGAAAGCTATACAGCTCTATACTATGTAGTGGGTTGACCAGAGGTTAATTGATCTTATTCCTCAGTGTTCTTTGTTTCAATGTAATAACTTCATTACAGTATATATTGGATATGCCTGGTGTCGACAGAGTTACGGGAATTCGACGTTGGAGAAAATCTCCTCAACAAGTAGGCACGCCGTCAACGTCGACCAACCCGGTAGTTAATTCTGACAAAACAAATGTAATTTTTGAGTGGTCTCTGAAATTCGCAGTCCAAATGTTGCTCATGAATTTTTTTGTTTTTTTCAGAGCATTGAAACAAAACCTACTGGAAAAGCAATTGAAGCGGCGTCAGATTTAACTCTTACAAAACGCAATCCTGCTGGCAAGGATTTCGATTCTGAAACGTCAACCACCAACATATCCAGGGTGACCTATTAAATATTTCATCGCCAGCCTCCCGAATGCTTCCTGAAAAAAGGTTAAGCTGAAGGGTTAAGACTAAATCGATGAAACATTCATAATGCGCAATATTGTTTTACAACCTGACGTCACACAAATTACGCAAAGCCCACTACTTCTAACGAAAAGACCTTCAGATTTTGCGCTTTAGTTCTACTTCTACTTGAGCATTTTGTCGCCTTCTTTCTGATTGTTGTTGAACGCTGGTCGAATCAGTTGATCCTGGAATTTTGGGAGACTCTTGTTAAGATGTCCCCACGTTTATGATATAGCCAATGAAGTTTTTAAAAGTGATCTGAAACAAAATTCATATGAAGGAGTCAGTACGGCGTGTCAAGTATGGTTTTGCACATTTCAAAACGTCGTATTGCTCAGAGTAAAATACTCGATCTTGCATTCCGAAAATCTAAGCTCTTCCTTATGAACCTCCTGTATGTGTTCTCACACTTAGAATCCTGTCTTTTATTCTATGCTATTTCTTTAACACTGAATGTTCCTATTTTTTCCGAGGGAAATTTGAACAACAGTTTTTTTAAACATAGGCCGTTTTTTTCAGATGCCACCATTGATCTCTCGAATAGCCTATCTGAACAACAAGAATCTGATCGAAAAACATAGCAATTACATGTATTAGCTTAAGAAGTCGAATACTCGTAGGACCGTGTGTGAAGCCATTTTCGTTGTACTCTCACTGCGAGGTGTTCTCAACGTTTTATTCGTTCTGTTGCTCTTGATTCTAGAAACTTTTCATTCTTGACGTAGCGCTCCTTGAAGATTTCGCAAATGGTGATAAACTAGATTTCACTATCAGTTTCGGTTCACTGGTTCTAAATTGTTTTCACAGTGGCGGATGTTTCCGAAGTCAATGTCAGATGATGGTGGATCATTTTAAATGAGTTGGTAATGACCAAGTAATTTGTCTCTATGCATATCGAGTTGGCTGTCTTTATTTCCCTGTTTAGGTGTTCGAACTAATAAAGTTCTAAGTTTTCTTGGCGTTTGTTGTAACGGAAATTCTTAAAAGAAAACGACTGAAAGTAATTAATTGGACTCGACTTTACTTGACTAGCTCCTTCACTCGTAGTGCGAATTGCTCCGCCTCAAGAGAATCGTACTCGCAATACATCAAGCGTCCATCCAGTTCGCAAGGACCCGTGACCCACCTTTGATGAGGGCTTCAGCTCCTAGTACAGTTATCCCGAGTTTCCAGTGAAGACTACAGTTCACCTGAGGAGAGAAGGCGTCATATTCCCGATAGCTGAACTCGTACCCATACAAATAGCTGAGCATTACTACAAAAATCAGGATCTGATTCAATAAGCGAAGTTTGACGGGTTCCGTCCATAATGGTTTCGTCATTTCATCTATACCTGTTTTTTTTGTGGCGGTCATTATGACTTGTTAAAATAATGTAACAACGAAACAGTGGGAATGCTACCTAGTTGTATATTGTGGTAGCAAATGTTAATTTGAAACGGGCTATCCAACTTTTATGTAGTTTTTACGGTAGTGCTAAATGGGAGGGCAAATGCGGATAGGTTGTACGAAAACAAACGATTGCTTCTGTAATGGTGAGATTGATAGAGCTGTCATAACCTTATTGAAAAGCAAGAACAGTCAGTAATTACAAAAGCAGCTCGGAACTGGTTCATGTTAATAAAGAGTTTAGCAGGTCAGTTATTCTCCAAGGAGCCGGGTACTGAAAGAGTATACGTGAAATTAGGAAAAATGGGTTGTTTTTATTTGTACGAAATTGCTATCATATAGATCCTAACTCCGTCGTGCAAGGGATGCCTTCTCCAGTGCACGATGCTATCGCCGGAGAGAAAGCAGTTTGAAAGCCTCTCCCAGCCTTTTTCAAATAAATCATGACCTTTTCCTATTATTCAAATACGCTGGACAAATAAACGTTTTTACGACCATACTGCATGAAAACCTCAAACTGAGTTGCCACAAGGAATTTTTCAGTTTATCTACAGGGTTCATTAGAGATGAACTTTCGACAAGCATTTTTGAGAAGAAACTTAAACAAGGCATGTGTAATGGTCATTTTGAACACCAAGCTCAAAAGACTAAGAGAAAAACAACTAGATATATGAAGCAGGCCGCGTTTAAAATATGAAAGAGCGTCTTCAGAGGTGTAATGCCAAGGCGACAGCTCAGGAACGATGTTGGTAGGTTAACGTCTTATCTAATGGCTACTATTATTTTTCACGGCAAGGTATGTTATGAAATACAATCAACTGTTACTGTTTGCAAAACTTGGACCTTAGGCCAGATTGACAAAGTAGTTTTGCAAACATCTCAACATCAATGTGATTCGATGTTTTTCCTCAATAAGCAGACACGAGGTTGTTATTATAGGATTTATTAGGATACAATAATTGACGTTTCGGCGGTTGCGCCTTCTTCAGAGCCTGTAAAGGTCAAATTGAGATGCGATCTTCCCAACCAAACACTTTCATAACCCCAGCGGATAAAACTTAACAAATAAATTTGAATTCGCATAAGAAACAGCTTTATTTAAACACTAACCGTTTATTTGTTGTAAGTATTTAAGTCGGTTGATGGATAGCAGCCGCACAGAGTAATACATGGACGATAAGTGTGGGTGTGTCAGGCCATTGGATTAGCCTGAGCTATGGCGCTAGGCCACGCGTGATGACATGACACTCCTCCTTACGGTTCGTTTTTGAATTTTTGGAATTGATCCAAAACGCTTCAAGAGTTTCACGCGCTGATGTTTTCGGTTCGTACGTGAGGATAGTGACTCCTACTTCAAAATCTTCTCCGTTGTGTTCCTGCATCCTATGCGCGCCTAGTGGAGTGTTTTGGTTTTAATTTAGATTTAACGACTAGGTGTTCTTCTATGCGGACGCAGAGCGGCCTACCCGTTTCGCCAACGTATTTGTCCCCTCACGCTTTACAAGAGATCAGATAGACTGTGCCCGAACTCATGCAATCACCGTCTTTACCATTGGGCGGCAAATTATGCAGTTTTTTGTTGTGCATAGATGGTCATATAGGCGGTTGCGAACTAGCTGGCGTAGTAGAGTATCTGATGGTATCAATGTGATTGTATTTCAAATCATAGCTTGCAGTGGAAAGTATTAATAGGCACTTAATAAAACGTTAACATTGTGATTTTTACTGTAGCTTCAGATTAACTGAGTTCACTACCAATTTGTGCTTCCCAGATCATTATTGTTTGGAATGATTGTTGATGGCATCGTTATGTAGTAAACTGGATAAGAGAAAGGTAAAGCAAACGACTCAGAGGTCCAATGTGTAACACGGGGACCCCTGGAAGAAGTAGTCGCGGGCTTGCATCCGACCAGGGACCAAGCTTTAAAGATATCCCGGCATCATGGTGAGAGGCTTTGTGCTTTTCTCCTAATATAGTAGTAAGTTGTAAACTCTTCTTTCTGCTTCATACATCCGTTCTTAGTGTCAAAGGAAGGCAGCAACTCAGCATATCCTTATCTAAAAATCGTAATTGCTAAACTCACCATCTCTGCCACTGACCAGTACTCCTGTTACCTTCTACTAGGAATAACAACAATTGAATGCAACAATGTTTTGAACCATTTTTGTTTGGCTAAAGCCTGTTGCATCACTCGACGTAAAAGTAGTTACTAAATTGCTGTAGCATGGTTGCTCATCAGCTTGGTGTTCTCCGTAGTCCACGATTTTCGCGAGCCCGTTCAAATTTTGTACTGTGGATTAGTAAAAGTGGATTCGTGAATTACGACTCATGTCATCGGCAATCGTGACTGTATATCTAATACCAATAGAAGAAGCGAGTAAACGACTTAGGTGAACGACAGCGGTGTTCTCAGTCTCTACTGGTCAATATCAAGTGACAGATTTCCTTAGTAGTAATTGGTCTCCTATTGTTTGTGCTTACGTATATGACAAACTGGATGACCTACCTCATGGGTAAATCTAAGTAATTTTGGCAAGACGTTTGTCTTGCATTTATCATCATGAAGACGTCGAAGCAGCTGTGGCAGAATTAACCATGTACTTACTTTTGAAGTAAAAAACGCTTCAACAATGCGCCCATTTTTTCTTCTATGGGATCGGCCTAGTTGCTTTCCAAGTGATCGATCTAGTGATGTACACATCATTAACTCTAGTTTCCGTTGTTTGCTATTAGATTAGCGCATTCTCGCTTCGCTACAAAATGATTTTGCCAGCCACAAACATGTTACTAGAGGGCTATAAAGATTACTCTTTACTCAGGATACTTGATATATGAAAAATTAAAGCTTCAGGAGACCACTGTTTAACGAAAAATATGCAGCATCAAGAACTACGATATAAAAAATCATCAGCAACTTCTTCCCCAAAATCGTCGACGGCAACTTTCGCCTGATTCCGTGCCGAACAATAATTGAATCTATCAATACTGTCTGGAGAAGGGTATTTATGCCGTCTTAAAAATTTCGTCTCTCGAAGTCTAACTTGCTCTCCAATCGAGTAAGAGAACCGATCGATTTTCGATTCGGACAAAATCAGAAGGAGATTGAAGACTCAAATCAGATTAAAGATCTACTTTCAGTTCTTCTCATGTTGTTTCTGTCTTTCACATGTTGCGTGTTAAAAAACAGAATTACTATTTAATGCAAGAAAGCAAAAGAATTGTTCGATCAAAAAAGAAAAAGGCAGGCATAACGTGCACGTTGTCACGTTATGCTAAGGCGGTTGGTCTCTACGTGACATACTTAGTGGAAACCTCATAGAAAGCGGCTCTGAGGAAGGCGAAATCCGCCGAAACGTCAGCTTATTCGTGAATGAAGAATAATAACACCTCGCGTTTGCTCAACAAAATTACGAAGAATTACTTCACATTATATTCTTTCATAAGGTGCTGCCAAAACCGGCATGTGATTCCACTTCGTGATTATAAAACTAGTGTCCAAAAAATTCATAGCGGTTTTTCTTGCAAAAAATTTAAAAACGGAGCGCAATTTTTGGAACTCATGGATCAATTGTACTTAAATTTTAAGCAGACTTCGATAAAGGTACACACAAGCACTGACTCGCAACCATTTCCCGGAACCCAGAGGAACGCCGAACCGGTGTCAAATATGGCGGTGAACTGCTGATCTGGTGTGCCAATTGTGATGTTACCGACATATTCAAAGTCTCCGTAGTTAAGTACCTTGAAGAAATGCATCAATCGTATGATCGTTAAATTTCTCTGCCATTATCCCAAAAAATTTCGCGTCAGTCGACTGAAGAGCACTAAAATCTGCTCGCTGCAGTAGCAATAGCTATAAACTGCGTTTCCTGGAAGGCGACGAACAGCAGGACATACTGCGAAAAGGTTGGAATAAGTTGTGGGGCGCTTGCCGGGCTAGGTGGGTTTACTATAAGTGAGGGAAGGCGACGTCAAATCACCTCCCGTTTACATCCCGGTTAGCTTATTTCATTGTTTTGGAGGAAATGGTATACAGGAGACATTTTGTGGCCGTATAAACACACCCGCGCGTTTTGCTTTGCACTAATGTATTCATACTTTTCTTCGTATTTTTGTTGAGCAAACGCGAGGTGTTACTACTCTTTGTTCACGATTAAGCTGTCGTTTCGGCGGATTTCGCCTTCTTTAGAGCCGCTTTCTATGCGGTTTCCACTAAGTATGTTTCCACTACTGTTTCCACTGTTTCCACTAGTTTCCACTACTTTCCCTTTCCACTTTCCACTATTTCCTTTCCACTATTCATACTTTGCTTTCATCTTCCAAGTACTGCAAAGGGTTATTTACGCCGTGAAATGACTTTGGTTTTCAATTCTGGGAAAAAAATGACCAAAGGAATGCTAGGGTTGCAATCTAAATGTATGATTACTTATCGGGATCATAAAAAAGTATTTCAATTATTTCTTATGCAGTTTTTTCACAATATGATGGCCTGGGTGTATCGTCTGAATTTGTCGGAGTACATCTCATCATTACTCGTATATATATATATATATATATATATATATATATATATGAATATACACATATATATATAAATATACATATGTATATATATATATATATGCAAATAAAGTAATGAAGTCCATGCCCCAACAAACTGCAAGGACTCTTTGCGCACTCCATAAATGAAATGCTTGGATGAACTCGGAGGTTGTTCTCACCCGCTGTGTCGAAGCGATGAGTGACGATGAGCGCAGAGCATTGCAGTACTCGACATAGGCGGCATGCTTCCCTCGCTCTATCATTTCTATCTGTTAAAACTAAAAGTTTTATTGGAACTAGTTAAACATCTTTCGGAACCAGATTAGCACCTTTTTTGGATTGCGTCATATAAGGGAGTGCTGAAGAACAGCTGCCGTAGCCATACCAACAATGTTTAGCAGAACGGCGATTTGCATTCTAAAGAAATTTCAATTTACCTAAAATCACCATTCTCACCAACACTTTTGCCAACGAGGCAAAACTTTAGGTGCATTTTATTTGTCAATCCAGTATTTTTAGATCTAAAACGGAAACCTTAGTTTGAACTTCAAAGGATAGTTCCGAAACACTGAGGAGGATAAGCAGATGTTACTTAAGGGTAAAGAAACTGTAAAAGATTTTTAACTCTCGTCCTTATCGCTGGTAACCTTTATAGCAGCTTAAATGATATAGTTTATGGGTTCTACTTTGGTTTTTTCGTGAAGAGGTGTGGCCTATTCGGTTGGTTAACATGCCGTGTATAAGAATCTGCAGTACAATACAAACAAATACAAAAAGCAATACAAACAAAACAACAGTAAATAGTGGAACGGTACATGATAAGATCATGCCAAGTCTATGACGATGCAAGATGGAAAGTTCCGACTTTGCCAAACAAATTTGTTTCTTGTTGAGTTTCACCATTGTCAATGACTTAATTCAATACAGAAGGTGAAATTTTTAACTGCTGCCTATTATTTTCCATGGCAGGGTAATATTTTGAAAACAACAATAATGCTGAACTATTTGCAAAGTCAGACGTCAAGCGAAATTCGAACTCGCGCTTACCATATCCGGTGTCACCCACTGCATGCGCCACTGAAGCCCTTACTTTGCATTGCCTTCTTAGCCAGTTTTTTTACCCTTTCTCTAGTGAGCACAAATCGGTGCTGGATCCGTTCGTTTAAAAATGCGTTATGCATTCGACTCTATGTTTGAATGCATATTGGTTATGCAATGACTTGCAGTGTCTTGGTGATATTGAAACGTAGTAAATGAGTAGTATCACATGATGCCCTTGGATACATCGACGGTCCTACTTTAAACGTTGCGTGAGTTACAGCAGTCCCTCCATTGGTTTTGCTGCCGTGTAAGTGTTACACATTAAAGTGGTCAGATATTGGCTTCACTGCGTAAGCCCATCGGTAAATCAACTACACTAATATACAATGTTGGTTGAACACTTCTCCCTGGAATCCTAAAATAACCCTGCTGAGACGCACTAAAATTTCCACTATTAGCAGTTGCTTGCCCATGAAGATTTCGTTAATATTTATTTCTTTGTGAATCAAATTCCTCCAAAGTTGCGCTATTCATGTGCCCACAGTGAATTCAGCGATTACACACCAACTCTGGATTGAGAGTAATGTGATAGACCGAGTAAACGTAATATGAAAATCGTAAATTGCTTTTGTTATACAACTAGAGCCCGAGTTCGTAGAAAAACGTTTTCTTAAGCAGTGGTTCAGATTCAAAAAGTCATTGCCACAATTTGGATCGTTTCAGCTGGAACAATGGAATAAACTACTTCATGTTCTTATCGTGAAACAAATAAAATAAACAAGTTATTCAATCCGTACTTTCAGTCTAGAAATACAGCAGTGAGTTTGAGCTTGAACAGAGCCTTTCTACGGGCTCTAACTTTGAAAAAGGCCAATTCTAGGAGTTAAATCAATATCGATGCTGTTTATTGTTTTCGTTTGTTACAGCAAGTCGTTATCAGAATTCGAATATTTCCAATATAAGTAATTTCTTTGCTAAATGATTCTTCTGACGTCATGATGCCTACCGACGAGCCACCTGTAGAAAAGTAGCCTGATGCTTTACTTCGTGTAGAATTTGAAACCACGAGCATTCATAATCTATACCTTATGTTTAAAGTATCTAGTATCGCTAACATTTCTCTTGCAGTAGGTGCAAAACGTACTATAGATAATCAGCTTTTTGTGACGATTCTCTGTTTTGAAGTGTGTTGAACACGGAGGAGTTCACGGTGTTGTCGTAGTCAGTGGTGTTTTACGGGGTTCCTGGTAGAGACACCGTCATTCTGATATACAATTTGCAGTTGTTACCAGTTTTGGTTTCTATTGGAAACTTTTCTATGAGCGTGAAAGTTCAATTGAAAAGCGAAACAACTTTTAGAAGAATTGTGGACTTGTTTCACTTTCATTTACAGCCCATTCTTTTTTTCACAGCGGGATATAGTGCGAAATACAACTACGATGCTGAAGTGTGAATAGAACTTGGAGCAACATTTGGGTTTCGACTGGATTAGGCTTTCCGTTAAAGTTAAACCTTGTGATTTCAACTGCAGCTACAACTTAATTGTGTTCAATGCTGATTTGTTTTTACCAGAAGATTGTTGTTGACAGGTGATTGCTGATTACATTGCTGGAGCAAGAAAAACTGACTGAGAGAAACACAAAGCTAGGACGTTGGTTGATGCATTGGATTTCGTGTTACGAGAGCCCAGAAAGAACTGCTTATTCATTATCTTAACTCTTTTATTTGCTGCCTTTTTCTTCTTAATGGCAGGTCATGTTTCGAATTATAACTCGTAAGAAATGCTGAGATATTTGCAAAACTCCGGACCACAGGTGTATGCAGTGGAGAACGAACACGCGCTGTTGTCCTTACCGGGGAGCAGCGCACTTCACCACTACACCATCCTACCAGACCCGGACGGTGTAATGTTCGTTCAACGCGTGTTCGTTCTCTACTTCATACACCTGTGGTCCGGAGTTTTGCAAATATCTCAGCATTTCATACGAGTTATATTTCGCAACATAACCTACCATTAAGAAGAAAAAGGCAGTAAATAAAAGAGTTAAGATTGTGATTATAACTAAGCCTCAGCTTAACTGGGTTCAATGCCGATATTGGCTCCCCAGATCAACCCCGTTGACAGGTGATTGCTGATGGCAAAAAAGATCGATAGAAGTAGCTGAGAAACACGCAAAGCGAAGGACCCGGATGGTGTAGTGGTGAAGTGCGCTGCTCCCCGGTAAGGACAACAGCGCGTGTTCGTTCTCCACTGCTTATTCATTGTCTATCTACAAAGGGTACAATTCGATTATTACGTAATTTTTTGGATATGCTAGATAATTGGTAATGATTTTTGGATTACTTTTTTGACAGGTGCAATACACCTTAGCTCAGTGCTCGACTGATTGGGTTCTGTTCCACTGAGCTCTTTTTACTAGATAGCCTCGAAATTCAAATACTAGCGAACTTCCTTCTTTTGTCTTCCTTGTGTGAGGGCCAATTTTTTCTTTTTGATGACGTCCTGAATGATGATAGAGCGTAGTTTTCGGTCGCATCTCCAGACTGCCATGTGAGCGGAATTTCAGCTATTTTCCATAACTGGATTCACGCCATTTTAAAGGGTAGGAAGGTTTTTCGCGTGGTGGCTGTAATACTGTCATTACAGTAACGATTATTTGATTAGTTGATTAACAGTTGTTTAAATTTCAAAATCGATCGGAGATGTCTTTCGGAGAGTATACGTGCTATTTTTCATTGGTCAAAAGTACTTTTGTCCTAATCGTCTGATCATGGAAAGAGCAAGGAAGGCGTAGAGATTGATTCCAAAGTGACATACTCCGGTCACAAACTGAACGCTTTCCCGTTTCCAGCTTGTACATTAAAAACACAACGTCATTAAATAAAGTTTTTAGATAAAACCGCAGTGGGCTAAATTATATTCAATAATAATTGTTGTTTTCACTACCCGCAAACATAGCACATTGCTACGACATTTTTAAATTTAAACAGTAGTACCAACCCCCAAAGTAGTGACCGTTCGATGGTGCACAATTAGAACAGCAATATAATAAGGCGTAAGAATCGTAGTTTAGTGCTGTTTTTCTCTTGTTATGTAAAGGTTTAGTATATATAGAAGGATATAAGTCACTGTCGATAATTATTCAATTTTGTGGCTGCCGCCTCCAGAAATATGCTCGATATTTGCACTGTTTCTGGTGAGTACCTAGATAGTTACGTTCTTCTCAGAGAACCCCAACACATTTTCAATTCGTGTTGTTTCCTAGTGCTTCTCACAGTTTACCGCCTCATCGTGGCTGGGAGGTGTTCCTGGGTGTTGGACTGCGATGCACAGCGGAGGATTCGTCCCCCGGCAGGGTCTCCCAGGCTGAAAAGGAGTTCGGTGCTTCCATCCGGAACCCTAGCAAAGAGTAAACTAATACCAGTATCCACCACCGTCCTGGTATCAAAGTCGCATAGTGGCAAATCTCTCTCTGATGCACAAGGGCTGTGATTGCTTGTCGTAGTGACGGCCTGAGGCAGACTTTGGCTAGGCTGTCCTCGGGATTCCAGGAAACCACAATGGCTTAACCAGTAAATCTCCGAAAAATTGTGATTATGCTGTGGACTGCACAACTAGTGAGAACGGGGTATTCAATTGTCAAGTATCAAATATCATGTTGTTCCCTAATAATCTCTGTCCATAAAGTTATTCCTATTAGTAACGTTAGTCAACGAGTATCACTACGACTTTTTGGAGTCGGCTTTTTAGCTGCAAATAGAACTGGATAAAGTCGGACACATATAATTCTTGCAACTTGTCGATCCAGACAAATATTTGTGTGCTTTCGGAAATTTTGTAATTGGTCGTTCCAGACATCATTTCTCTGTGACCTACTCTGTGACCAGTGTATAAAAATTTCAGAATGTGGCTTATATGTCAATCAAAATAGTGAATATAAAGGTGCGCACCGAGTTTGCACTCTGTTGCTCGACCAGTGACTTATCTGAGAAGCTCGAATACGGCTTGTGGGGATGACGTCTGATTCATTGCACGTTTCTATTTATTCTCGTAATTTAATATTACACCATATGTTCTCAACAATGTTGATTGTTTTTCTTCTGTGTTTCTTAAGCAATCTCTCCATTTCAGCTTCACTATTACTTCTGGATTACATGGAGACGCTTTCGAGAAAGTGACGAAAAAACTCTTTTTAGGAATTTCTAAATTATTGAGTACGCGGCTTTCGTCGCAGTTGAAAAACTTTGTTATTCATTACAAGAGAAAGCGAGCAGTTTGGAAAAGATGATGCTATGTCATCAGAGTCATCTTAGTATAGAAATGCTCATTGGCCGTCGAAAGACCTATTTTCTATTCGGTGCTGCTGCAATAGCAGGTAGCAAGACTTCTTCACTAAGGCGGCTCCACTCTATTCGCATTGGACGTTAGTAGAACCGTACACATTTTTGCAGTACCGTATGCTCTTCCATAGTCAAAAAAATTCTGGAAAAAATTGCGTCTGTGGTGTTCCAAAAACATTCATTTCGTTTTATACCTGTGATATCGATAATGGAGCATGTTTTGCAATAGTACTGTAGGGCCAACGACAAAAAATTCAGATTCTTATGCTTTCACTAGGTTAACAAAAACTTTACATATTATTGACTCTTTCGGTATTCAAAAACAGTCTGGCACCTTTCTCCCAGCGATTTACCGCCTCATCATGGCTGGAAAGTGTTTCTGCGTGTCGAGCTGCGATGTACAGCGGAGGATTCATCCCCGGCATGGTCTTCCAATTTGAGATGGAGTCCTGCCTTTTCAAGAAAAGCCTGGCTAAGAGTAAACAGATAACAGGATTCTCCACCGTTTTGGTATCAAAGTCGCTTGGTGACAAATCTCCTTCTGATCCACAAGGTTGGTGACTGCCTGTGGTGCAGACCTTGGGCAGCCTGACCTAGAGACTGCAGGGAGACTTAATGGCTAAATCAGCAAAACTCCGATAAGTAGAGAATATGCTGGGTCCGCACAACGAGTGAGGACGGGCCGACCAAGTGCCTAAGTATCCAAGTATATGATGTTTGGGGTATGTAGCACTTGAGAGACTGTTGAAAGAAACGCTACTCTGCCGCCCCAAAAACACATAAATTTCTGTGCTGCCGTATACTATATTTACATGCATGCCTCTCTAGAGTGTTACTCTAATTTTAGATTTGCGTAGAATAGGATCTTCGGAAAAATTGAAAATGAATTCCAGATCTTGAAAAATTTACTAGGAACCGAAAACAGAAGCGACGAATTCGGGAACCTCGTTTTTTCTACAAAACGGAAAGTATGCTTACACAATTGCATTGCTGTTCTAAGTACAAGCCTGGCGAAACAACCCCAAAAAGCCTAAAAAGCAGTTAAGTTTCGCAGCTCAAAAGAAAACGAAGATTTCATCTTGCTAGGATAAGAAGAAGTATGCCGCACTGGAAAATACCTGGTGACGTTAGTGGTTTTATTTTAATCAAAGCCATTATGAGCCGAGATGTGGTTCCGTAAAGTAGAAATGATAAGGTATTTACGCACTACTTTATTCCACTAAGATCTTATTCCAATTTGTAATTTACATGATAGGTGGTGAAGGTAGAACCGTATGCCATGGTGAAGTTGCAATAGTGATCGCTTGGACTCCATAGAAAAACGACCTCGTAGAAAACGAATGATTTGGTAAATGACGAGTATTCCGACGCCGTGAAATGTGTAATCCAAATAGACTTTGAGGCCAAAGATCTCCGAGCGGCGTTGAATTTTTCTTTTTTGGATATATGTTGCTGTTGTGGATTCTATTTCGCTGTATACCGCCTCATATTTCCAGCAGAAAAAGTAAGGTAAAGTAAAAACGTAGAAAAAAGCCCACAATGGTGGTCAAGTGACTCAACATAACCAAAAAAAAGGGCTGTGCATAAAGAAGGAAAAACTGCTACTGCGTTGAACACAGATGTTAGGTAGTCCTGGTATTAATGACAAATTTCATCGTGCATCTTTATAGTGCTCTACATCAGTTCAAAATAAACTTCATTGTTTAATTTAGAGCGATGACAATTTTTAACACGTTATCGTAAAGAATTTCTACCTTTCAGCTGATTAAGGAAAGCAGTCTTCGAAGTCTCCAGAAAACTTCGTAATTTTTATGCTCATGCTTTTCCACCGTAGTCGTTTCACCCTAATTCAGGAAGCTCTTATGGATTAGACCAGTAGCAAATCACCAAAAAAGCACTGTGGAATTTTTTGGTGCAATGGTTTTTGGGAAATGCTACTGAGCTCCGAAACAGTTTAAACTGCGAACCCATCGCCGCCGATTGCCTTAGAGGATCCACCTCTCGTTGTGAGTCACAATTCAAGAAACGGGTTGTTCTTATTGCATCGAAGGAGCGCCGTCAAAACTTCAAAGCAACAAGTTTTCAAAATTCAAATTTTACGGCATCTAATCGTAGAGTTTATTTTTCAATTTCCACCTTTTTTTAGATTTTCTGGAACAGCTGAGTGTAACGGCTCACAACTCAACGATGTGAGGGGCGTTCGCGAGAGTGCGCAAGAACTATGAGCCGTTTGTGACGTACCTCAAACTTGAGTAATTAAACCTTTATTGAATTGTGAATTCGTCGTTTTCCCTCTAAGCAGTTGCGAAGGTAGCTGACGTTTCGGCAAAATCGCCTTCTTCAGAGCCGCTCCTTTCACCTGTCTTTCACCGGGGAAGAACAGCAGCTCAACAATATGCGACTCTGAGTGGCTGTTCTTTCTCGGTGGAAAACAGGTAAAAAAAGTGGCTCTGATGAAGGCGATTCTGCCGAAACGTCAGCTACGATTGTGTTGTATGTGTGTTAATGTACTGAAGTAAACGTATGCTGTTTAACTAAAGGTAGCATCATGAATTTTCGAAACGATTTCGTTTATGGATCATCTAAGTAGATTTTACAAACGATTTTTGACCTGGTACACATTATTTTCAGTTGTGTCTAGCGTGAGAAAGCAGTTAATAGTCGTCTTCAGAGGAACAAGAACGGTGGTAAATTTTATAGGCTTTTTAACTGATAGAAACTTTTTTTTAAAGAGGTATAGTCTGCAGATGATTTTTCAGGATCAACTTCTTTTCCAAGGAGTTAAGTCGTTGAAATAACTAGTGGAATTTTTTGGCATTGGAAGCGTATGTGAAGCTTTCTAATCTCCGAGTACTCCGTTCCTGTTTTCAGTTTTTCTATTTATTAGTAGTATTCCATGACTCAACATTACCGCACTGGCCAGATCCAAGCGCTTCCTTCATTCGATTCGTTTTCTTGTATCTACCATCTGGGAAGGAATTCGTGTGACTTCCTTGAGGAATTGCGAATGCTGGTTGACTCGACTGTATTAGACTCCTGAAAAGTTGAGCTGAAGCGTTTCCGCCTTGATAACAAAGAAAGAACGTTTCATAGAAGTTTGGTACAAGACCACTTTCCCATCCTGGAGGGATGAGGGACTTGCTGGTCTGGACGGATTCGAACTTGCACCTGGGTGCATTAAGCCGTCCGCGTAATGGACGGGATCGCCACCACTGTGATACCCGCTTTCTCTCATCAGTTTTATATTAGAGAGTTAAAAATTAAGAAATTATTTCCTCCTTACTTTTTTTGTATTATTGGGCTGACAAGAGGTTGGTACGAAGTGTTTATTCGGCTAACGTTTCGACATCTTCGTCTTCTTTAGAGCCGCATTTATCCAAGTCGATGATCCAGGAGATGTGGGTGCTTCTTATCGTACCGAATAGCAACAGTCGCGCTGTATAGAAAAAACACTTTCAAATGAGATTTTTTATTCGGCCGCTGCTCCGCTTCACTGGATTCCACTCGATGCGACAACGAACACCCACTTTCACTTGTACGGCTAGTGGTGGATCATCAACTCAGATGCGGCTCTGAAGAAGACGAAGACTTCGGAACATTTGCCGAATGAATATTTCATGTCAGCCGCATGTCAGTTCAATAGTGCAAGAAAGTGTTAATTATTTGCGTTGAGACTAACTAAAAGTCGGTTTTTAGATTTTTCGCTTCCGAGTTTATTGTCAATTGACGTCTTTGCTTGGTTGTTTTCGACATCTTTGGCTTTATATTTAAATTAGCGTGGCACAACGGGGTCTTCTTTTGCATGGTCAGACTAGATATTATGCTAATCCCAGCTTTTTTCATTTGAGTCGCTCGCTGCAATATATAAACCACGAACACATTTGGATTTGGTTATAGTCCCGCTGCGAGTTAAGGACTTCGTCTTCTTCATAAATTTCGGTGGATGCTGGTGGAATAGAGCCACCATAGAATTTCAGGATAGCAGTGTTTTGGCTTTCCTAGGCCTCATCAAAAGCACTCAAAAACCCTTGTGGATCGAAAAGAAACTTTTCCCAATAGAAATAAAAGAATGCATCGTTTTCTTGTTCAGCAATCGCAAGGTTGTTATGCAGCATACATTTACTTCCGTGGAAAAACACTACAGTACAACAGTAGCTGACGTTTCGGCAGTATCGCCTTCTCCAGAGCCTGGAAGGGTATACTGATATGCAATCTACTAGGCCAAACGCTTCAGTAACACTTACAGAAAGACGAAAAACTCTATAGTAATTACGTGATCAGCAACTTTTCGAAAAACCCACCGCTTTTTTCGTGACTTCGAGGAAGATTAGAACAGCTGATCATAATCGCATATGGTTGATGACTGCACCATCCCACATCAGAAATTGATGCGAACATACGCGGTCAGGTGGCGTATGACCTCTGGGCATTCATCTCTCCTACTCACTGTAGGGTTTTTGGCATTTATCCAAAAAGCCTCAAAAAGTTTTTGTGCTGGTGTTTAGTCTCCTGTGCAAAGATATTGACTTTTACTTCAAAATCGTCTCCGCTATGCTTTTGTATCCTATGCGTGCCTAGTGGGGTGCTTCGTCTTAGTTTTCGTTTGCCATCTAGGTGTTCTTTTATACGGATACACAAAGGTCTGCCCGTTTCGCCAATATATTCATCTCCGCAATTATTATAAGAGATCAAGCGTATCGTACCTGAACGGATGCAGTCACCGTCCCTGCCGTAAGGGCAAATTACGAAATTTGTTGTTTCACATAGGCGGTCATGCAGGCAGTTACGAACTAACTGACAACGTGGAATAGCCGGTGGTATTTCAACTATCGCTACCGCTTCCTCTAGACCTGGCCTTCTTAAGCATCGTTATAGCTACGCTAACTTCATCGCTTATAAAAAGCAACATAAATGGGACTTTCTTTTGGCCAAGTGCTTCGTTTGCCCCCCACAAATAAAAGAGTTAATAGCACAACAAAGCAGAAAATAACGACCTCATTACACACAGGAAATCTTTCATAATTTCTTGTTGCGCCGATAAATTTTCTGGGTGTCGGCCGACGAGTTACAATAGGCACAGCTCAAAACCGATCTATTTTTAGGAAATTTCGTCCAAGTACATGCATACCTTCAAAAAAATGTTACCCTGTTATCCAAGAATACATCGTTTAGGTTAACCAATACTTCATGAACGCACACCTCGTGCTTTGCCGTCAGTTGAACAAGTACTCATCATCTCCAAATATGCAGTATGTAATCTGCCATTCTTGCCTACAAAATAAGGAAATAAGAACTTTATTTAAAAGTGTAGGTAGATTGTAATTTTTGCACTGTTTAACATTTTAGGACTATGACATTATTTTGACTGGTGGAGGTGGGGTCCTAGCAGCATTGACGGCCGCTCGGATTGCCAAACAAGGTATGGCCAGAGAAAGAAACGTAAAGTGGTCAGGAAAGTACAGGCGCTATTATTTAACGACTTTCTAGTTATATTCTTTAACTTCACATTAATATCTTTTAGTGTGAACAGGTGCAAAAAATTCCAATTCAACTAATGATATGTTCGTCGGCCACTACTTCCACATGCTTCGGTGATTTCGTGCATTTCTGAAATGTGCTTTTTTCAGGCTATCGGGAAGGAGATCAGCTTGTCGTCTACACGTTTGGTGAGCCTCGTATCGGTGATGTCGACTTCGCTTCAAACTTTGACAGTATGATACCTCTAAGGTAATTTAATTAGTAACTGAAGACGCTCAAGACGTCTAAACCACTTCACATGCGCCTAGAAAGCACGCTGATACGAAACTGCAACTTCAACAAATTAATAAGCTAGAAAAATGTAAGATTAGCTTCAACTGAGACCATAAGAATAATTGGCTGAGTAGGTTTTTTGTTAAGCTTCTTTACAAGCTGTAAGGAAAGTGAGCTGGCATAAAACGCGGACTATTGGAGAACAAGTGTTATGATTGTGGTAAAAGCCTAATGAAGAGTCAGTAGGCCAAAATGTAACTGTACTTGAACGTTTTGTCGTGCTTTCAGCTATCGAGTGGTATTCCGACACGATATTGTTCCACTTCACCACCTTGTGCTAAAAACAAACCGTCATTTTTTGGAAAGGACGTGAGCCTACCCTGTGATATGGTCGCCAAGAACAAGCCTTACCATCACGGGACGGAAATTTGGTAGACTTAAACATATATCTGTAAAACCTTTTCGCTTTTCTATTGGTGTGAAAATAGGCGGAGTTCATGGTGGCGACGTGTTCGCTTTCCAATTTGACCACGTCTTCTTTGCTTTCTCCTTTCTTACCTTCTATTTTGGTCAGTTGTCTTCATAAAACACTTCCGTCCGTGTTAGCAAAATTTCCGCTTAGTTTCCTAGGAATATGTATCTACTGTTTAAGGTTTATTATGTAACAGTCAGATTCAAGAGTTCTTTTCAAGAATTTAGCTCATCCAGTTTTCAAAAGCTTGACTACCAATCCATTAATGAACTTAACAGATGAAATATCCACGTTACTTGCGGCCATTCGTCACTAAAACAGTGTGAAAATTATGAGTTGTTATTCCGTTAGTGCCTCAGGCACAGAAGCACTGAGTTAAACATAGATGAAAACGTTGGTATAATCTTAGAACCAACTTAGGCTGCCAAAGCCTCTAGGGACGATGACATAGGCTTACTACAAGCACGCGCTAATATCGAAAACTTAGGCAGAAGATATGATGATCCAAATTAAGAAAACGAAATGCACTATGTTATAGTGACTGAGGCGATAAGGCACCACTCATTGAACGCATTTTTGACACTCCAAACATTAGTGCAAAAATTTTAAGAGTACGTGTTTCTGTCAAAATAAGTTAGATGAATATCACTATCAATAACTGAGCACTGAAATCGATCCCAGTAGCCAAGGATAACGTATGAAGGACGATACACTGCGGTAAGAAAGAGAATAGAAATAGGTGCAAACGGCAGTCAGTGGGTGTCAGCTACTCCATTTTTTTTCGTGCTGATGTCGTCCTTAACAGTAAGCATTAAACCGGTAAAACAAATGTTGCCCGACGTCGAATTCGAGTTCCGAGAAATTTGCTCGAGTCAATTCCTTAGAAGACGGTGTTTCTAAGTAACCAGTTTAATTCTGTTGTGCATTAAGTCTCATGCTCAAAAAAACGGGCGTTTTTCGCATGATCCTGATATATAGATCTGAATGGGAAAGTCAGTGTGACGAGTTGCTTCGCTTCGATGAATAGGGAGTAAATGAGTGGTATCGTGGTCTCTCCAAGGCACCGCAGACGCAACAGAGAAGATAAAACACCAAGCTAAATGCTTAAAAATCAATGATCAGCAAAGTAGAAGCATAGGATTTTGAAAATCAAATAAATTGAATAGTAGTTGCTCATCAAAACAAGTGATGCACAGCAGCTTTTAGTAAGCCAAGGTTTTCTTAATGAAAATCACAGACGATAGAAAGAATGCTTTTTGCGTCTGTCGGATGAGGAATAAATACCGAGCCATATTAACACGCTATACTAACACGCAACATTGGCGATTTGAAAACGTTCTTGATTCAATTACAAATCACTGAATGATCAATAAAAGAGCTCGTCTTACGGACGATGCGGATGCCTACAGTGAGGAAGTCCGATCTTTAAGATATTGTTTTCTGAAGGGAATGGAAAGTGTATATTCTCATTTTAGGTATCCAACCTCTATGGAACCAGATTCGGAGTACATGGAATGTCTAGGTGTACCCAAAGGAGAAGATTTTGCGTGTGCCAATAAAAACAAGTTTTATTACCGCCGGCCGTCCAGCTATCTATGGGATCATCGACACTATTTTCCAGTTAGGGTATGTTTAGGATTGGTGACAAAAATGACGTAAAGGCTTGCACATGACGCTGACACTTTTTGAGGCCCATATTTTATTATATTTAGATCTTCTTATATCTTTTTGAAAAGTGAACTTATTCAATTTAAAGCAATTTCCAAACTGCTTGATGGAACCGTGCAATGCGATTGTTTTCTAGGTGGCTAAATACGGCCAAGCAGGTTGCGACATCACTCAAGCAAGAAATAAAGTAGGCACATTCGACAAGTTGGTAAGAAAACATTACATCTTAATAGAAATTTTTTCTCGTTTTAGGAAAAAACTTTCACTTCTGTGCTGTTTAGGATATTCCGCTTTACTGAAGCACTCTTTAGAGTCACGAAACTGCATGGATTACGTTTTGCAAAACCATTTTACTCTCTATCAAACTTCCTCGGGGCAATATCGAGTCAAAGTAGCTCAAACTGATTCATATATGAAAATAATCCAAACAAAAAGCTGCGATTCTTTGTTTCTAGAAAGGAATAAAGAAACTGTAACGATGGCATGATACCAAAATTGTGGGCCCTTACGTGCCTCACTATTTGAGCAGGCGTAGGCGGCTAAGTAGGACTGGTGCACAACGGAGACAAAAAGAGTTTACCTGTGCCAGCTCGAGTTACTCAACTACTAACGAGACTACGGCTGACAGAGGTGGTATGTCAAGCAGTAGTTAGCTTGAACTTTGTCGACACTTTTTACTTGTGCTGATTTTGCAAACCGCAGCTCTAATCGAACTATTTAATGAAATTGCAAAAAATTTCATTTTTCGTCCAATTTCTTGCTCGCAAGAGTCGCCAATTTTATAGGCTATTTCGCTTGTTTGGTAATCCTACGTTCTCTCTTTCTGTTCGAAGGATGATTTATGGAAACTTATTAAGCGATTTTTATCTATATGTTCACTGGTTTCACCTGTTGTGCCGTTGATATTCGCGTGACTCGAGCGAGTGCCACTAAGCATCCCATTTCTCCTGCCATGAACAAACGTAGACTTGCGCGTTCTACAGCTCTAGGGACTAATTGGGCATAATATTCTTCTTCTAGTGGTTTTGTGAAAAACCATCGGGTCGGGTCGGTCCTATTATGTCGTTCTTCAGATGCTCTTGGTCCAATCTTGACGTCCAAATCTACAATGATGACTTTGAAGAATATATGATCTTGTCTGCAGAACTTCTCCAAGTTCATACAGAGCGCTTCGACTTTTGCTTCGTCATAGTTTAATGTTGGCACGTAAACGACGAAGATTGTTAAGCCCAACATTGATCCGCATGTCTTTAATCGCAAAGGTCCGATTCGGGTTGCTAGTTGCTCGAATGAATCAACGTTCATGGACAAACTCGTGCTGGCGAGAACGCCGACGCCGCCGACCCCTCTACTGTCGCACTTCCCAAAGAGCAGGTCTTTTCTGGAATCATAGACGGGGGTGAGTGTGTAGTATTTTCTTGTCTCACCCAGCCCGATGACTCCGTAGCTCAACCTTCCTGCCTAAATGATCAAGTCTCCTATCGAGGACTCAGATGCAAAAGTTCGTGCACTGTTGGTATAGCTCGTAGCGTCAGTCCTTTGCCATTTAGGCAGTCCGGAATAGCCCTGAGATTATAGCAGTTTTTCCGTAATGTTGCCGTATAGGGAGCTTTATCGAGGTCATGTGGATGATCCACGCTTATTTTACTGTTCTCAACATTTAACACCCAGGTTAAGCTTGCTGAGCTCTGAACATGGAAGCCGGCTTCACTCATAGATGGCTTGGCAAATCCTCCCAAAGTAGACCAGAAGCTCATTTATTTGAAGCGACTTCCATCTTTTTCCTGTATACTTCCCACTCACTTGACTATAGGCCTTTGGCCGAACTAATTCGTAAATGCAATCCACATAGAAGAGAACACATCTACAGACGCATCAACGAATATATCATTGTGAACACAGAACATATGTGCCAAATGGGTGGAGCAGAAATAGGGACCCTATGCTTTAGATCCGTTTGCGCCTCAGGGAAGTATTAGGTCGCCTTTGGTCCTCTATCAACCGCCTTACCCGCCATATGTGGGCACGTATGTTACGCACGAGTAACCGGTGGGATGTCGCTCTGTAAGTGAGATGCATTTGTATTAATTATGTCAACGAAATTAAGGTTCACTAAAAACTAGACTAAAAAAATGTTTTTAAACAGATCGTAATTTAACGTCGATGTTAAAGTTACCAAAAAGTGTTGAAATTGTTGATAGTCGATGGTCCACAGTGGACCAGCGACTCGAATCATCTGCTTTGATGAAGGCGAAGACGTTTAGACAGTCAACCGAATAATCACCTTTATCAATCCGCGAACTAACGTCAGAACTTGCAAAACAATGCAGACAGGTGACAAAAGAAGATCTTAAAGAAAGAAGAGCAGCAGGCTGCTAAAATCTCAGGGCCAATGGGAGCTGCCTGCATTACAAAGAACTAAGGTGACGACCTGCACATACAATGCACGCACACTTGCATCCGAATCCTCGACAGAAGACTTGCTTATACAAGCAAGAAGGATAAGGCACGACGTCATCGGCCTGGCCGAAACGAGCCGACATCACCCATTCAACGCCGTCTATGACACCGGAGATGAACTGTTCCTCGGAACACGCGATAGCAGAGGAGTCCGCGGCGTCGGTGTTCTCGTCAACTCGAGCTTGTCCATGAACATTGATTCATTCGAGCAACTAACAACCCAAATCGGACCTTTGCGATTAAAGGGATGCGGATCAATGTTGGGTTTAACAATCTTCGTCGTTTACGCGTCAACATTAAACTATGATGAAGCAAAAGTCGAAGCGCTCTGTATGGACTTGGAGTAGTTCTACAGAGAAGACCATACATTCTTCAAGGTCATCATTGGAGATTTCAACGCCAAGATTGGACCAAGATGAACGTCACGTTGGCACCCACGGATTAGAATGGAACGAAGAGGGTAAGTGGGTATCCGAGTTTATCATGGCGACCAAGACCATCCATAGTAACTGGCAATTGCAGAAGCCCCACCTTCAACGCTGAACGTGGGAATCTCCCAATAGAGAGTACCATAACGAAATAAACCACATCACAGTAAATAGAAGGTTTTGCCTAACCGATGTCGCTGTTGTCCCAAAATTCTACACGAGATCAGGCCACTGTCTCCTTCGTGCAAGATTCTATTTCTCGCGGAATGGAGAAAAAGGCGCTAAACTCAAAAATGGAAGTCCCAGAACCACCGTAAACTGGGAGTTATTCAATTCATTAGTCGGCTGTTGCGAAGATGCCGTTGTCGAAACATCGACAAAGAATACGATCGGCTCATTCAACAACTTCACGTTAGCGCTATGAAAGCTGACAGTTCGAAAGTCACCAAAAGGCGTCTGTCTCCAGAAAGACTCGGGGTGACGGGGTGATACACCGGCGTGGAATCGCAGGATCTGCAGGCAACGGCGCACGAACGTCCGAACACATAAACCAATGCAGACAGGCGATAAAAAAGATCTTAAAAAGAGAAGAGTAGCAGTAATGGTCGGAGCGCGAGGAGATGGGAAAAACATTCGCAAAACCCATCAAAGCTTCGCCAATTACTAGGCCAAGATAGATGTACTCCGACGCCCAGACGGAACAGTTACAGTGTCCAGAAAGGCAATGGAGAAAATCGTTTACAAGTACTGCTCAGATCTCTTCGATAGCCACGTCCACCTCCCGTCATAAGAAATAAAGGAGGATGAATATGTTGAACCACCTTCGTGAGCTGTGCAAAAGTTTCACAACTAAGATATCACCTCAATGATGCTGAGATATTTGCAAAATTTCGGACCGCAGGTGTATGCGGTGGAGAACGAACGCGCTATTGTCCTTACCGGGGAGTTGCGCGCACTTCATCACCACACCATCCGGGTCCTTCGTTCTGCCTGTCTCTCAGCTAGTTCTATGATATCACCATTCTACAACGATATTAACATTGGTCTCAAAAGACGGGTTAGACAAGACAATACCAACTCGTCAAAATTATTTGCCGCCATCCTCGAGAACGTTATGCGAACATTGGAATGGTACAACATTGGTCTGAAAATCGATGGTCGGCAGTTACACCATCTTCGCTTTACTGATGACTTCGTTCTTATAACACCAAACATTAGCCAAGCGGAGCGTATGCTTGGCGACTTTGATAAAGCCTGTGGAAAGATTGGTCTTCGACTAAATCTCATAAAAACGATGTTCATGACGGACTAGTTTCGTACACCTCATTCACGCTCAACTGAACGAATATCTCTGAACGCATCAGTTGTACTTATCTAGGTCGGGAAATCGACATGTTGAATGACCTAGCTCCAGAGCGAGCAGAAGGAAACGCGCAGCTTGGAGACCTTTCAAGAGCACCGAGGATGTAGTGAAGAGCACAAAGAATATCCGACTCCGTGCCCATCTTTTCGACTCAACGGTACTTCCTGCCCTAACGTATGGGTAGGAAACATGGTCGCTGCGTAAGAAGGATGAAAGGATCACTCAGCGTTATTGAACGCGCAGTCGAAAGGACGATATAGGAGTAACTCGTTTCACACAACTAAGGGATGGGATCCGAAGCTGAGACCTGCTTCAACGATCAAAACTCAAAGATACCGTTCTGTACGCCAAACAGTCGAAGATAAGATGGGGACACGTAATGCGTATGAATGACAACCGATGGACAAAAGCCGTTAGTGACTGGATTCCTCGGGATGTCAAACGCACTGCAGGAAGACCACCGGTCAGCGTTCTTCGCGGAGATCCTGGAAGAAAGATTTGATGCTCGACGAATCCCTAGAGTGAGCAGAACCCACTGCGCTACTCTTGCACGCGACAGGGAAAAATGGAAAATTTACTAGCGCCCGTTCGAGTCACTCGACGATCAACGGGACTACAGGTGACAGAGGTGACTGATGGGCTTACACGCGCCGTGTTACAAACACGTGGAATGGATCTCCGCGCCCATGGCCCACCAAGTCTTCCATCACCCACCCCAGAGTCGGCAAATTGGTACCAGACTCATCTGCCAGAATAGCAGCTCTGGCTCGATACATCGGCAGGCTATGGCGAGTCATTGTAAAGGCCAGACAGATATGCATTGAATCACCTCCAAACGGGAAGTCGAATGCATTGTGTATGCGTAAGAGATTGGTCAACGCTGAGAGCTTTTTCCTTTATTTATCCTTTACCAAGTCGTCATGCTTTTCAGATATGCCGCCTCCAAAAGAGCCCGGCATGTGAAGATTAAAAAATTTCCAAAGTAAGTGAAGTCGTTCCACGAGATGTACTTGATGCTCCTCCGCCCGTCCTGCCGTGACCTATGAAGGAATGAACTCGATGCTTCTGCTTTCGCTGGCCAGCATTAACGACATGAGCCGAAATTTGATGGTGGACTGCTTTGTCGTCCCTCTTAAAACATGATTGATCAAAGAATTCGTTACCGCATTCTAGAAACCAATTGTTTTACTGTTACTTCTTCACTGTCAAATACAACAAATAGTTACACATTGCCAGGAAATAAAGTATTGAGGAAACATCTTGAACCTTTGTAGTCCTTGTGAATAATATATTAATAAGATTTTTTAACTTATATTGGTGCTAGACTTGTGAAAGAAAGAGGAAAATGGAGTTCTTAACGGATTTATTTCCGACGTAAAATCTTATATGGAACAAAAGTTGCACGTCTGACAAAGACAATGTAATGGGTGGGTAGAGTGCGGTCACCTTGAACTTTCCAAGCTCCGAGGAAGGCGAAATCCGCCGAAACGTCAGCTTGTTCGTAAACAAAGAGATAAAGTAACACCTCATGTTTGCTCAACAAGAATATAAAGAAAGTACAAGAGTTTTCTACTAACTGTAGTTATTCCTTAAAATCCTATAATTACCTGAAAGGAAGGGACAGTTCCGACTTATCAAATTTTTGACATTTTGCATGCCAGAAAAGGCTTTTGTGCCTTTGTGCTTATATTTTTTGCAAATCCGTGTAGTTTATTCCGCCATACCTTTCTACTTTAAGCTTTCTATTTGAAGGGTTGTTAAATTACTCCTACCGTGAATAGAAAAAACAAATCTGATATGAGCAGCTTCTTCTGCCAAATGAGCGTAAAGTAAGGGAATCCGCTCTCACTATCGACAGCACATTGCATGTGGTACCGTTAATGAGCAAACGATGCGATTTTGGTTTGCAAAGTTAAGTGATAAAGGTGAGATCTCTGAAAATGTCGCTTTCTGTTGAGAGCGCCATCCATGGGGAACATTTAAAAACGGTAGGTGGAGAAGATCCATGATGAAATCGTTCGATGATTTCTGGACAACTTGACCTATTCTTAAGCCCCGCAGACACCACCGGTCCGGAGTTTTCCAAATATATTAGCAACATTATGGTTATAGCTTCCAAATCCGACTTTCTACTAACCTCGGCATTGATTGAATATGTCTTTCTACTTCTGTTCAGCAAACACGCGGTGCTATTTTATTTCTTTATTTACGCACAAGCTGACGCTTCGGCGGATTTCGCCTTCCTCAGAGCCTGGAAGGGTCAAGTTGACAGCAATCCATTCGGCCAAACACCTCCATAACTAAACAGAGAAAACGATAAACCAAGATTTCAATCACATTTAGCATAGCTTTATACGAACGTGTCGAATGACTCCGCTATGAAAGCCATAAACGAGCACCTTATACAACACGAAGGAGCAATAAACATGTACGGTTTCTCGATTCAGCGGTTGATGACACTCTTAAAGGAGTGCCTAAACTGCTCAATCTTCAGATGGTCCGGGAGGTATTACGCACAAATGAGAGGGCGGGCAATGGGACAACGACTGGCACCAAGCCTTGCCATTGCATTCATGTCTATGGTGGAAGCGCCAGTAATCGACCTCGGTCCGTTACTCTACTGTAGATATATAGATGACTGTTTCGTCCTTTGCTCGATACAAAGGGAAATGGACAAGTGTTTCGAGTTGTTGAATAAACAGTCAGAGTATATTAAATTCGCCCGAGAGAAACCAAAAGAAGACTGGCTTCCATTTCTGAACGTGCAAATTAGCCTATCAGAAAACGGCTACATTACGAAGTGGTATCGAAAGCCAAGTAGTAAAAACATCCTAGTTCATTACCTCTCCTCTCATCACTCTCACACGAAAAGGGCGCTTGTGAGAAACATGTATGCAACAGCTACCAGCGTGTGCACAGGAAGACAACAGAGAGAGGAGTCCCGGAACTTGGTGCGGCAAATAGCCATTTTTAATGGCTACGAAACCGTAACTCGAGATGGGTGTAGAAGAAACCACAGGTACCCCAGCGATAACTCTAGCGACAACAAGGTCCCGTTTCTACTGCCCTTTATTTCAAATGAAATAAGTGCAGCTATAAAACGCTGTTTAAGAAGGGCCAGTCTAGAGAATTCGGTAACGATAATCGAAATACCACCGAGTAATCTAAGGCGCCAGTTAGTTCGTAACCGCCTATACGACCGTCTATGTGCAACGCAAAATTGCATAATTTGCCCCAATGGTGGAGACGGTGACTGCATGAGTTCGGGTACAGTCTATCTGATCTCTTGTAAAGCGTGCGGGGACGAATACGTTGGCGAAACGGGTAGACCACTCTGTGTACGCATAAAAGAACACCTAGTCGGCAAACGTAAGCCAAGTACTCCACTAGGTACGCGTAGCACGCAGAAACATAACGGAGAAGATTTTGAAGTAAGGGTTACGATCCTCGCGCAAGAAACGAGAACACAAGCGCGCAAAACTCTAGTGGCATTCTGGATATATTCCAAGGATCCGAAAATGAACCACAGGAAAGAATGCCTCATTATCACGCGTGATATTAAGCAGTATATAAGCCTGTTATTCTGATGGGAGGAGCACACTACCCTTCCATGTGAATTCTGTGCGGTCGGTCTTCACGGCGACATACTCAGTGGAAGACTCATAGAAAGCGGTGAGAACTGTGTTAAATGTGATTGAAATCTTGGTTTAGCGTTTTCTCTGTTTGGTTATGGAGGTGTTTGGTCGAATGGATTGCTGTCAACTTGACCCTTCCAGGCTCTGAGGAAGGCGAAATCCGCCGAAACATCAGCTTGTGCGTAAATAAAGAAATAAAATAGCACCTCGCGTTTGCTGAACAGAAGTAGAAAGATATATTATGGTTATATTCCACATAATACCATGACATTAAAAATTAGCAAACAGTAAGTAAAAATTGACGACATTATCGTGTGTGCTGTTCAGGTATTACGGCAAAGCCATTATTACGTTAATGTAATTATCGCATGCAAAGGCTTAATTACTTGAGTGGGAGTCTTGGCATTGTTGCTGTAACATGTAGTCTCTCGTCTCAGTGAATGCCACCACATCTAGAACTAAAAAAAGACATATTAGATTAATGGAACGTCGTCAGCTTCGCAGGGTCTTTACACAGAAAAAAGATTTTACTTTACTGTTTATACTGAAACTTACGATAGGAATGGATTCCGTAAAAGAAACTACGATGTCGTTTTGAATAAAGTGTCGAAACACATAGGCATTATTACTAGGAAGTACTTACTTAGGTACTTTGGCGACCCGTCCTCACTGGTTGTGCAAACCCCAGCTTAATTTCCATTTTTCGGAGTTTTGTTGGTTTAGCCATTCTGGTTCCCTGAAGTTCCGAGGTCAGCCTGGCCAAAGTCGCTTCCACAGGGTCGATCCTGGTATAGGTTTGCTCTTAGTTAGGCGTCCTTATGGAAACGTCGGACTTCTTCTCAGCTCGGGAGACTCTGCTGGGAGCATGAATCCCCCAGCTGTACATCGCAATCCGACAACGGAGCACCTCCCAGTCACGATGAGGCGGTAAACCGTTGGTTGTGTACGAAGAAAATGCTCTTGTATTGGGCCGTCGATTACTTTTCTTTCGTGTTCTAGTGAATAAGACAAAACACTGTTTTCCAGAGTGAAACCGATTCACAGGAGTCATCTACTACCTGCAATGATCACTTAGAAACACTGTAATAGTGCTATCTCACGATTATTTGTTAAGCTTCCAAACGGTTTACCGCCTCATCGTGGCTGGGAGGTGTTAGCGTTGGACTGCGATCGACAGCGGGGGATTCATCCCCTGGCAAGGTCTCCCAAGCTGAGAAGGAGTCCGGCGTTTCCATCAGGAAGCCTTGCTAGGAGTAAACCAATACCAGGATCCACCACCGTCGTGGTATCAAACTAGTTACATGGTGGCAAATCTCTCTCTGATCCACAATGGCGGCGACTATCTATGGTGGTGACGACCTCTGAGGGAGACTTTGGCCAGGCTGTCCTCAAGATTCCAGGGAATCACGATGGCTAAACCAACAAATCTCCGAAAAAAATGGAGATTATGCCGGGGCCCGCACAACTAGTTACGACGGGTCATCCAAGCATCCAAGTTGTATGGGAACTTGGAGGGAACAACGAGGATAGAACACTTCAGGTTCACCGTCAACTTCCCACTGCAGTTGAACCACTTGTATAGTTACAAGGCAAATCAAGTTACGCAGATCCTTCCAGGACGAGTCGCTATAGCGATTACCTCAATAGGAGTCGCTCATTGCACTAATGAAGTTGACAATTAAGCCATTCGGTGCCTAATTTACATAAGGAACACCTTATTTTGAATTAAGAATCTTAGAAATCTTCTCATACCGATGGCATGGTATTGAGTTCGATCTTGGTCCAACCAAACCCATCTGATCTGAGTGACAGAGTAACCCGACACGTTTTGAAGGTTTTAGATGATTGTATGTGTGGTTTTGAGCGCTATTCTCAAAACTTCAGTGAGCCGTTGTGAGTGGAAGGACTGGGAACTGATTGCAAACAAAAAACGCGATAAATCAGACGGGTGGCCAACCACTTTGCGGGTACCCAGCACTTCCTAGATGTTACTTGTAATTTTGTTTTCATCAACCATATCTTTAACAGTAAATAAACATGTATAGAGACCTCTGAAAAGCTTATTTTCCATGCAAAAAGCCATGCAGTGTGTTTTTCGAAGTGTCGTATTTTAGAGTGTGTTACCGCAGATACACTAGTCCGGCGTAGCACTTTCGGCTAATTACCTGAAGAGAATGGATTTTTTGGCTTCAGACCTGATATTTTCATCTAGTTTTCATTATTTGTCGAATGGATATATATAGTTCACTAGAATACTTTGGAATCCACTTAATTCAATATGGAAACTATAGTGTCCATACGGAGCCCTGATGGATGTTTTTGGACTTCATCGATAGGAATATGGATAGAATGCGCGTCTTTAGGCTTCAGACATATATGAATGTGTACTTATATGTATACACAGATATGCGGTCGTATATATCCTCATTGTATCTATACATGTCTACATACCATATGCATATATATATATATATATATATATATATATACTTGTATGCATATATTACATATATATTACTTGCTCCGTCCCAGAAATCGTTACTAGTTGGATAGTTGTTTTAATTTGTTAGAGGTATAAGTAATCTACCCAGCAATGCCATCCACTCTCGAGTTAGGCCTGTTGTCGTCGTCGGAAGCGTTCGTTGGGTCAGAAGTCTTGCGATCGATTTCGTTCTGAACCAGAATTTTTCCACAATTCGGGAAGTATTACTGCTTTCCCACTGTTACGAGGTTAAAATGCTTGTCTACACGTTTTTTTACGCATAGTAGATAATGTTTCCTTTCATAGAGATTACTAATAACCTAGACTCGTGTGGCGCAATGGTCAGAGGCGCTGCAATACACATGGGATCGTTCCCCACGCCTAAGGCTCATCAAGCCTTTCATCTCTCCGGGGTCGGCAAATTATTGCCAGGCTTGTCTGGTAGGATAGGAGCACTGGTTGGATACATCGGCAGGCTACCGCGAGTCATTGTAAAGGCCATATCTGTATCCAATCACCTCTGCAAAGCTACGGATGGAGTCCAATGCATGGCGTCTACCCCAGGAATTGAATAACGCCGAGAGCTTCATTCTTTTTTTTTTACCGAATAACCTCATTTTTGCTTTCTTGTTATTTCCATGACAACTTTCCTAGCACACGTAGGATTTCTGGGCGTTCCTGACTAGGTCTTCAGATACTATTCTTTGCTGCAGTGATTTTAACACGTTGTTGAGCGACAATAATATTCTTCTCATGAATTTAGATCTTTTTTCTTACATGACCCGTTATTAAATCATTCAGATCCATGAATTTAGATTTATGGGGAAGACGCGACTCCCTTGTATTATCGGTGTGGCAGGAGGACCGTCTTCAGGAAAGGTTAGTGTTTTCCTGTCTGAATGAAATAAATGAAAGAAGCTGGAGTATAAATAGTCGTTTGATGTTATTGGGAATATCTAAGAGAAGTAATGGTAAGTAGAAGAGGAGAAAAGGAGCAACCCTGTGTATGCCTGGAAGACCGGTGAGACAAATATATTCGTCTTTTACTTGATACTGGCCCGTCATCAGTGGTTGTGCTAGCGCCAGCATAATCTCCAATCTTTTTCGGAGGTTTTCTGGTTACAGCCTGGCCAAAGTCTGACCCAGGTTTTTACCACCACGGGCAGTTGCAGCCCTTGTGAATCAGAGGGAGATTTACCACCATGCGACTTTGATATCAGGATGGTGGTGGATACTGGTATTGGTTTACTCTTAGCTAGGTTTCCTGTTGGAAACGCCGGACTCCTCAGCTTGGGAGACCTTACCAGGGGATGAATCCCCGGCTGTACATCGTAGCCCGTCATCTAGGAACACCTCTCAGCCACGATGAGGCGGTAAACCGTTGGGAGGTATTCGTCTTTGAAGTGCTTAAAATATGAATTCCTTTTGTGATTCTCACTAGGATATTTTTTTTGTTGACTGAAAATAAAAAAGAGCTCCTTATAACAACCCGTGTGGGGCAGTGGCCAGCAGTGCCCCGCAATATACATAGATCGATCCTCGCGCCTGTGACTCACCAACTCCTCCATCCCTCCTGTGTCGGCAAATTGGTGCCGAACTTCTTTGGGAGGATAGCAGCACTGGTTCGATACATCGATAGACCATCGCGAATCACTGTAAAGATCATATATGCATTCGATCACTCTAAACGATGCTAAATTAAGTCGAATGAATGGCGTATCCCTCAGGGATTGATCAGCGTCGAGAGCTTCCATTATTACTCAATCCTATTATTTTGAGTCACTCAGATACACCAATATACAACCTATTCGTTCCTGTGGCTCCTTTGTTTTGTTAGCGGTACTCGTTTCCCATGTTAGTTGCATGCCAAGAAGTAGGTAAAGAATCATGATAGCTTCCGGAGCTTT
This sequence comes from Angiostrongylus costaricensis, assembly GCA_900624975.1. Lineage (NCBI taxonomy): Eukaryota > Metazoa > Nematoda > Chromadorea > Rhabditida > Metastrongylidae > Angiostrongylus > Angiostrongylus costaricensis. The sequence goes on from UYYA01000298.1 coordinate 62,171, forward strand.
TATATTGCTGATAAGGGATTTCACTTAGAGGATTTTCTTGGTAGTCGTGTTAAACATTTACCGTTTAATAATGGCTAGTTTCAGTCACTAGTCATGGAAAAGATCATGGAACGGCTTGAGACATTGAATCAGGATAAGAAGAAGCAGGTGAACGTTGTCTCCTGAGTAGAAATGTTTTAAATTTGAATGTATGACTACTCTTGATTAACACTTATGTTGTTATGTACTTAAACTAAGCGGTCAACTGTTCTATTCAACTTTTTTGGTTTTTCCAAAGGAATTTAGGTTGGAGTTGATAGTGAGTTACAAACAAGATGTATTAAGAGTACGACGATGTCTTCAAGAACGTGCATCTCACATATTCTTGAATTTTTCAATTGAATTCTTAAGTTTATTCCATGGTCAACTTTCTTTTAACTACGGTTTTCTTGATAAGCAAACATGACGTTCTTAACAGCAAAATTTATTTAGCACAATACTGGTGTTGTACTGAATCCTCTAAACGGTTTGCGGCCTCATCGTGGTGGAAGATGTTCCTAGATGTCGGGCCGTGGTGCATAGGGGTATGAGGGGGAAGTTCATCGTCCCAATAGGGCATACAAAGCTCAGAAGGAGGAAGACGTTTCCATCTGGAAGCCCGGCTAAGAGTAAGCCAATACCAGGAATTACCACCGTCCTGGTATCAAACTAGTCGCATGGTGGCAAATCTCCCTCTGATCCAGCGGTAGCGGAGACTGCCTGTGATGGTGAGGACCTGGAGTAGACTTTGGCCAAGCTGACCTCGGGTTGGTACACCATCTCGGCACTCGGCGTTTGTTAAAATTAGATACTTGGGTACTTGGTTACCTGGATGGTCCGTCTTCACAAGTTGTACGGACTCCATCACATATACCATTCGTTCCTCTCTCTCGCAATCGTAGTCCATGGTGGGGATTTTGTTCGATCATGGTAGCGTATGCGAGTCTCACACCGTGGTCTATAAAACAACTGCAGCTGCGGGTGAAGCTGATCAACCTTGTTTACGAACATGTGCGCGGAACGTGTGGGTGGTTGTCCTAAGGGACGTTTGGATTCTCTTGGAGTCCACTCTACTGTTCTTTTCGTCCATCTGTCGCCGGCTCTTCTCACTACATGACCGGCCCATCAATGTTTCGCTGTCCATGTATATACTCCTGGATTTCGAAGATGTGACAGATTTCGAAGGTCAGAGCTTCGCATTCCGACTACATATTGATAGTGCCGGTTATATTTCAGAAGACATCGCTTAAGCGCTCTGTGAGTAGTTCGAAGCATTCTTGACGTAGTTGAAGTATCAGTCTACGTCTTTGCAGCATAACAGAGCGCTGGGAAGACCATAGAATCGAAAAGAGGAGCGCGGATTTTCGGGTCCTTCAGTCGGTCGGTGGCTTCTTTGAGAGGCCTGAATACGACCCGAACTGCTCTCCTTCTATCTAGTTCCTCCATGTTATTTTCTATGTTCATTGATCGCCCATAATCCATTAAAATTAAATTCATTATAAATTGTTATCCTCCCAACGGTTTGCCGCTTCATCGTGGCTGGGAGGTGTTCCAGGCTGTCGGACTGCGATGTACAGCAGGGGATTCATCCACTGGCAGGGTCTCCCAAGCTGAGGAGTCCGGCGTTTCCATCGGGAAGCCTAGCTAAGAGTAAACCAATACCAGGATCTGATTGTGTCGTTTTCTTGTTCAGCAATCGCGAGGTTTTTAAACAGCATACATTTACTTCCATAAAAAACACTACAATACAACGCTAGCTGACGTTTCGGCAGTATCGCCTTCTTCAGAGCCGCTTTTTCATGACTTCCAACGAGGTAGTTTAGAACAGCTGATTAAAGTCGCATGTGGTTGACGACGAAGCTAGCGTTGTATTGTACTGTGATCAGCTGTTCTAAACTTCCTCATTGGAAGTCACGAAAAAGCGGCTCTGAAGAAGGCGATACTGCCGAAACGTCAGCTAGCGTTGTAATGTATTGTTTTTTTTATGGAAGTAAATGTATGCTGTTTAAAAACCTCGCGATTGCTGAACAAGAAAACGACACATTCATATTCCAATGCCGAGGTTAAGAGAAAGTCGATCCTGGAAACTAATACCAGGATCCTCCACCGTCTTAGTATCAAATATATTAAATATATATTTACTATGTTTAAATACAAATATATATTAAAGATATATTAAGAGTACGATGATGTCTTCAAGAACTTGCATCTCACATATTCTTCAATGGAAATTTTAAGTTTATTCCAGGGTCAACTTCCTTTTAACTACGGCTAATTTATTTAGCACAATACTGGTATTGTACTGAGTCTTCTAAACGGTTTGCGGCCTCATCGTGGTGGAAGATGTTCCTAGATGTCGGGCCGTGGTGCATAGGGGTAGGAGGGGGAAGTTCATCGTCCCGATAGGGCATACGAAGCTCAGAAGGAGCAAGACGTTTCCATCTGGAAACCCGGCTAAGAGTAAGCCAATACCAGGAATTACCACCGTTCTAGTATCAAACCAAAAATGGTGGCAAATCTCCCTCTGATCCACAAGGGCTTCGACTACCCGTGGTGGTGAAGACCTGGGGCAGACTTTGGCCGGACTGTCCTCGGGATTCCAGTGAACCACAATGGCTTAACCAGCAAATCTCCGATAAATGGTGATTATGCTGGAGACCGCAGAACCAGTGAAAACGGGCCGTTAAAAAGTCATTAAATATAAATTGATATAACTCGTATGAAATGCTGAGATATTTGCAAAACGCCGGACCACAGGTGTATGCAGTAGAGAACGAACACGCGCTGCTGTCCTTACCGGGGAGCAGCGCACTTCACCACTACACCATCCGGGACCCGGATTGTTTGTTTACTTGCAATGTGCTCGAGAATTTAAAAGAAGCTGGATAATAAAGAAGAATTCCGTTGCGTGTTGCTCAATTTTAGTGGTTCAGTCCAGGGGGAAAATAGAAGTTGGTGGATTTCTAAAGGTACAAGAAAGATTGTGGTTGAGTAAGAGGCTCCAAAACTGCAGTACATTCAGCTTTCTCGCTGTTCGTACACGGTCTACATATGTATTGATAGGCATTTTTCGAGTTGTTAGATAATTAGGTGCTCATTTCAGTGTCACTGAATCTTAGCGATTACATGTGAGACCACTATGGCTGAAGTTCTTTACTTTAGGTGATTACAATCCCAATGGAATCGTTCTATAAAGAGCTGAACGCCGAAGAACGAGTAAAAGCTGAAATTGGAGAGTACGATTTCGACCATCCATGTACGTTTTCAGTCGAAATTTTACTTTCTTTGTGTTTAATTTAGGTTCTTGTTACAGAGGAATCTTTTTCGTTGTTTAGCCGCCTTTGATTTTGACAAGTTGGCTGAAACCATTTCTGAACTGGAACGGGGTAAAGGTGTCACTTTACCAAAGTACGATTTCTTAAAGAGCACAAGGTATGTTCCACTATGAAATTCTGAAGCACATTGCTACGTTTTTGATTTGTTACACTAGTTCTCATGCAATGTTACTTACTTGGATGGCCCGTCCTCACTGGTTGTGCGGGCTCCGGCATAATCTTCATATTTTTTCTTGGAGTTTTGCTGATTTAGTTATTGTGGTTCTCTGGGGTTCTGTTGTTAGCCAGGCCAAAATTTTCCCCAGGTCGTCACTACCACCGGCAGTCGTCGGCTCCGTAGATCAGTGAGAGATTTGCCACCATGCGACTAGTTTGGTTCAAGAATGGAACGGATCCTGGTATTGGTGTATTCTTAGCTGTGCTTCCTAATGGAAACGCCGGACTTCTTGTCAGCTTGAGAGGCCTTGACAGGGTGATGAATTCCTCTGCTGTACATCGCAGCCCGACACAGAAATACCTCCCAGCAACGATGAGGTGGTAAACCGTTGGGAGGCGCATGTAATGTTGCGTGCTGAAAATTTGTGACATGTCTAGAAACATGAAAAAGCTGGATTGTTTTGTTTAAGGAAAGGAACGTTACACTTAGAACCTGCCGATGTGATTATTGTAGAAGGGATTCTCATATTCTATGATGCACGTCTCAGGAACAAGTTTGCCATGAAGCTGTTCGTCGATGCGGACGCCGACATCAGGCTGGCTAGACGTGGTTATTTCTTTGCATTCTATTGAGAGCAATCATTTAATACTAAAGTTGTTGTTTCTTTCTTCGTTGCTTGTGATTTTTTTTGCGGGACGTATCTACCGTCCGTTTTTGGAAGTTCACTGTTTTAGTGCACCGTGACACATTAGAAAGAAAGCGGCCTCTCTCTGTTGTTCTCAATCAGTACATAAAAAAGGTTAGTTTTTCCATGCTTTTTGTATTCCATGTTTGTAGTATGTCACCTTCCTGCAACGAGATACTACCGTATGACATTTACTACGATTCATTGTCTGATTTCTTCCCGGATCATTCCGAGGGGAGAGGATCACGGTTAGTCAATCAGTTGATTTGAAACCGAACTCCTGTAGTACAGTGGTAACAAGCCGTCTGACCTATAGTGATTACTAGTTTGCGTCTTAAAAATAGTATTTGCTAATATATAAGCGGAAAATAGGCTATGCTTACTAAATGAAGCCGACAAATCCACCCTCACTGGTCTCCCTCATGGTATGTATACGTCCTCTAAGAAAACAATGAGTGAATTTGTACCGACTGACATTGGTGATCAGCTTAACCGGTCAGTGGTGGACAATGATGTATGATGTACGTTTTTTTCTTCACATTTTATTTGTTGACGTGAAAAGGAATGCTTAAAGAAATCACCATCAGAAGTCTTTGGTCTAATGGTGACTTCTTTAATCCAGCTTAATCGTCATTCATGCGTTGTTTGCCTAATTTCAAAGCAGTTGGGTGGTACTTCGTATGTTAACTTTTTGTTTACTGCCTATTACAAGTTTCCACGGCAGCGGATAATGTGTGATACAACCGCAATGATCCTGAGATATTTGCAAAATTCCGGGCCGCTAGTGTCAACAGTGGGGAACGAACGCATTATTGCCTTTTCCGTGGGGCAACGCTCACCACCACACCATGTGCGTCCTTCGTTTCGCCTTTCATTCAGCTAGTTTTCTATCTACCACTGCGATGAGTAATCATCCGTTAACGGGTTAGCCTTAGAGAAAGCATTCTGTACGTTTCTGATGGCAGTTAATGACTGGTAATCTTGATATTAGACGTACAACTGCTCATTTGTCCGTAAAAACGTGAGGCCTTTTGATTCTGTCTATAATTAAGAAGACTATGATGACACAGTAGCGTGGACTGTTCATTTGTCGTGTCTGTTGCAGATTAAACGCAATACATTGCTCGTGAATTGTTGTGAAACTCTTAAATCTTACGTACATTAAACCTGTTTAGCTCTTTAGAGCTAATCATGGTATTTTCTTTGAGGTTAAACCTGCTTTCGAAGAGTTCTGTTTTCCAACGAAAAAGTGGGCTGATGTCATTATACCAAGAGGAGGAGAAAATGACGTGGCTATTGATCTGCTTGTACAACATATTCAGGTAAGAATAGTTTTATGTCTAATAACTGCAGGTATTCTTCTTTGAATTCTGCCAGTTGCATTGGGGTTCTTTCGTATATCCTCGATACTTCAGGATCTCCTAAAAACGCCCCGTGGCAGTCCTGAACGTAAAAAATCTATCGATGAAATTGTCGATGGGAAGTTCAAGATTTATGGACTCCACTAGTGAGTTATCCTCACATATTTTCAGTGGACTTCTGGAGGTTGCAAGTTCTGTCATATGGACGACGTCTTTTCTGTGAACCTTAGGTGCTTCTCAACAGTCAGGTGTATCTGAGTGCAGGACCGTTGCCTTCATTCAGCAAATAGTCTTGAAATGTGTATGTTTTTAACTAAAATAATATTGCTAGTGCCATAGACCGCCATCTTAAGTGCACTATTTGTGCTAGAGTCTTCTGGTCCACTTTCCGAAAGGGATAAAAAGAGGTAAATGTTGGGTTGGCTTTGTTTCAAATCGGCATGCTCAAAGGGTATTTTGCTTAGGACTTCATTCGTCTATATTTGTTAGTAAGTCTTTGTCTCAAAGCATGCTGTCAGCTGAAAGAATTTTATCGCGATTATTATCTACATCATTTTCTGGGTACTGAATATGTGATCTTTAGATGTATATGATGTATTTTGAGCAGTTTTTATGCATTGGTAACTAAGTTGATTTGAATAGGTCGTTTTATTGCGTTATTTACTTGTTAGGTTTATTTCATAGGTTAGGTGTATGTGAAATTGTGCACAACTGTAATTTATCTGCGAATCTATAAAATCATTTACAAAACAGCGAAATGCTGCGTAACGTGTCTTGCAACTACGGCTACTAGGCAAGTATTCTAGTGAAGGATAACCTAACATTTCTCTGAAAAGTAATAAGAGCGTTCCTTCGTCAAGGAGACGAATTAACGATTTTCTCTGAGAATAGCTAGGAAGGATAATGCAAGGTTTTATAAGGTTGAAGTCTATGTCCAGTTAGCTACCAACATATTGAACGGCATCTCTACTTAAAAAACGATTGGTTGTTGTAACTCCGTTTTGTCATGTATTAATAACCCTGTCACGTCGTCTCACGCGTCCTCATGATTAATTATGTGTAATTAGTTACACATAATTAGGCAACAATGGGTTAAAAATAACGGTCGCACAAGAAGTATTAAAGGAATGAAGTTGAATTCCGAATGTGGTGGGCGCAAAAAGCCATTCAAACGTAAACGTGCATAGATTTTCCCTCATTATCAACTGGTCAATGAATTGTGCTCACAAGTTTTATCCCGATGTTCCTGTTCTCTATCGGTTATTTGCTGTTTGCTTTTATCAGTTCTAACTACGTTGTAGACACAAATATAGTATAGATTCATTTATTCAAGAAGAACCTCTGAAAATGGTTGTTAATTGTAAAGAACTTTTTGTGGTGAGATCCAACGGCCATGTTTACTTTACATCCCGTTTTTTTTCTAAACGATTACCATTGGGTAGCTTCACTTATTGAACACATATTCAGTACAACCTTATTTGGGAAAGGATAAAGCATATTCTCACCTTTTATTTATTTGGTTACTTGGACGGCCCTCCATAAGTGTTGTGTGAGCCCTAGTATATTTTGCATTCGTTTCTTACTCTCTTCATTGTCGTCCATGGAAGAGGTTTCCTTCGACTATAGAGACGTTTGCAGGTATCGTGCTGTGGTCTGTAAAACACATTTAGCTGCGGATATAGTTCCTTAATTTTTGTTGCAAAGAGTGGTCTGCTGTGTTTTCCGGTAGCAGTGTTCGAGCATCTGTAGATGGAGCGCAAAATTTTCGATATGGTTAGAGTACTGGTCCAGGTCTCTGTTGCATAAGAGAGCGATGGGAGAACAGTAGAGTTGACACGGTGAACACCGACACTAGGGTCCTTTAGACGGTCGTTGGCTTCTCTGAGAGAGCTGTAAGCGGCTCTCAGTGGTACATCCCGAAATTACCACGATTTCATCAACTAAATGAAGATTTGTCGGGAGTTTGTCGTCTATGCGTATTCTTTTCTCATCCCAATCGAAACATTTCATTATCCAACGCAGTGCGGCAGTAAGCAAATTCGGCGATATTGTGTTGTCTTCTCGATCTTTCTGACGCTGTCAAACGCTTTTTTGTAGTCGATATACGCTAGGAGAAGAGTCAGTTGGTACACCCAGCAGACTTTTACAATCCGGGACACGGTTTGGATGTGGTCCATTCAGCACAATCTTTGTCGGAATCTCGCTTCTTCAACTGGTTGTCTCTCACCCAAATTCTTTGATATGCCCGAAAGTATAATCTTCGAGAGGATCCCAACGGTCATCGTTGCCGGAAACAGTGACATGTTCGATGTCCTTCACCGGTCTGGAATTTTTCCTTTTCTCTGGTAAGATGTCACTTGGGAAGAGAGAAGTACAATTGGTTTATATCTCCCAGCTCTAAGGAAATCGGTAGTGATGTTCTCGGTTCTTGGATCTCTGCCTTTCTTCATGCGTACTATCGAAACTTGCACTTCAGAGGCAAGAATTTCTGGGTGTTCTTCTTCAGCAAAGGTTTCGGGGCGAGTTATGGGAAGGTTGATGTAGAACTTTTATGTTGTCCGTTCCATATCATCGCAAGTGTTGATGGCGATTCTGTCCCCTTCCATGAGAGCTCGCAGCAAAGCAATGTATTTGAACGTGTGCTGACGCTATTTCTTCAGACTGGTGTTATCTTTTATGCTACCTGCAGCAATTATATTGCAAAATCTGCAGCTGACATTTATTATCAGTCGTCCTAGGTGTGTCCTAGTTGGATATCGCTTAAGTTTTCTTCCCGTTTCGATCAACTTCTTAGTGGCAGTGAAGTTGTGGTCCTAACAGCTTCTACGAGGAAATGACGCGAGTTGGGCATAAATTTTAAGCCCTTTGACAAGCATTTCCTAGTTTTCGGTCCAATCATCTGCCAGCCGTTTGAGGAGACTATTCTTATCTCTAGTATGACTTTGTTAATTTAGTCTTAGTTTCGCTCCTAAAAACCATTAATAGTTGGGTTGCAGATGAAACAATTTAGATTTTCGATTTTTGTGCGGATTGCCTTTTTGGAATGTATCTTCCTAGTTCTTTAACCTTTGTCCTTTCGTCTTCCTAGTGTGCACGCTTAAGGACACCTCAGTGAAGTAGCGACGCAAGACAATCTCAATGTTAATCGATGTACCATACTGCAACAACAGCTTACCTGCTAGTCATTGCGCAAATTAACGACTTCCTTTCAGGCTGGATGTTCCCTTCTCGTCTGTTTAGTCCTCCATTCATCGCGTAAGTGACTTTTAGTGGCATTCTATTGCGAAGCAAGCGTCGACTCTTTATGCGCTTCAAAATGCTTCGCTGAACCTTCTACAGCCATCTATTCTGTTGCTGGGCAATATTACGTTAGCACATTAGGTTTTCTTAATGTAGCAGATATAAAGCTGATAGTTTGGTTTCAGAGGGATTCTCTTACGATTCATCTCTTAAATGTGAGTACATTTTTCACTTCTGACTTGGTAATCATATGAGAAATTAGTAATTTAATAGCAGTTGCCGTATACTCATATAAGTGATATGTCAAGTCCTGTCGCACCATTGCAGTTTGTGTTGAAAAGTCGATAACGCAGAAGAAGCTGGAAGAAATGTTGAGAGGCGAAATCTGTATACGCTTTGTCGGTCTTTTAGTATTCACGGAAGACGATTATGAAGTCAACGATTCAGTCAAGGTAGATAGAAAAGCGCATTAGTCGGAGATGCCTTGCAATCAAACACACTTGATCTCTGATTCACCCCGCACTGGGATGTTTGAACCTCCCATGTTTTCGGCATCGACAGGTTGGTCAAAGTGGAAGAGGGGTTTTTATACGGAAGTGGCTCACTTCAATTCACAAAGGTTAACGGCTGCATCTATACTGAATCCTTCGGAGTGATGATGTGGAGTTGTACCAAGTTTCTATATAGGATACACTCAACCAAAGTCATTGTCGATAAAATGAGTTTTTTTATACTTTCACGTAATAATCGTTTTCTAAAGCATTTTAAAACGCTTTGGATCCAGAAGTAATTTAATTTATGCCACTTTTTCCAACCGCTTTATTGTCTTACAAGCGTGGTCTACAAAGGTGGTCGGTTTCGGCAATGGATTATTACCACTTTTGTACTGAGATAAAATGGATAGCCCTTCTTCGGAAATCATTTCAGGTACACTACTTCGTTTCCTAGTCTTCCTATTGTCATTTTTTTTAAATGTTCTGGTTCGTATACTGGTTCGGGAGTTGTTAGAGATGTGTAGTCTTCCTTTCTCTTTGACATGTAGAATGTTAGTCGACAGTCGTTTGCTGTGGAAACGCCATGTCGCCATAGTAGTGTACTACGAGATTTTTCGAAGCAAACACAATTACCCACAAAAGGATACGTATTGATTTGGATTGATTGACAAACCATTTGATTGAGGAAGCTAAATGTTATCGTCGTAGGAGTTTACATATCACTTGTATCACCTGTCCCCCAGTTGATCATGGAGTGACTCGAGCAGGCGCCAGGAAATCTAACATTTCTCCCCGTCTGGATCAGGAAAGGCCCAATGGGTTTTGCTGGCTTTAGGCACCCCATCATTTCTTTCATCTAAGGTGTTCGTGAAGAAGGTTGATCATCATGTAAGGGGTCTTTCTACAGTACGTTTAACATCTTGAGGAATCCAGTCAGTAACGGGCACTTGTCCATCGGTAGTCGTTCATATGCTTTATGTTTCCGGCCCACTTTCGTTTCGAAAATTTAAAGTGTAAAAGTCAGCAGGCATTCGCTCCGCTTAGCTAATGTTTGGTGTCATAAAGACGATGTCATCAGCAAGGCCAAAATGGTGTAATTACCGACCATCGATTTTCACTCCAATGTTGTCCCATTCCAATGTTCGAACGACGTTATCGAGGGTGGAGGTGAATAATTTTGGCGAAATGGTATCGCCTTGCCTAACACCTGTTTCGATGTCGATGTTAATATCGTTGTAGAATGGTGATATCTTTGTTGTGAATTTTTTGTACAGCTCACGATGAATCTTATGAACTGCCTGACTATCAAGGGATTCCATGACTGCTTCTATCTCAACTGAACTAAAAACCTTTGAATAGTTGAAAGTGAGACAGAGCGGCCTATTGTACTCTCGCGATACTTAAATGAATCATTTTATCGTGTGTATGTGGTTTGATGTAGTGAATTCTTTCCGAAACCCTGCTTGTTCACATGGCTGTTCTTCTTCTATTGTTCTGTCAATCCGGCTTAGGATGACTAGCGAACAGTTTGTTGACGACAGACAGCAAGCGGATTGGGCGATAGTTGCCGATATTTTGGAGGTCACTTTTTTTAAAAAACAACGCAATTTTTTTGCTCTTTCATTGAGTAGGAACCTTGCATTCAAACAGGTAACGTGTAAAGGGTCGACCCACTGTGATGATCAGGACTGGCGAAAGGTTCTTCAGGTACTCAGCTCTAACCCTGTCCGGGCCAGGTGATGTTCGATCCTTCACCGACGAAACACTATGTAGGATTTCGCAAGTGGGACCTAATGGGACGATATATTCATCCTTATTTATTTCGTTTGACTGCAGGGGGACGTGATTATTGAAGAGATCTGTTCTTTCGAAGCCGTGTTTGTTCCTTCCGAGCGTTGGAGTGCAATCAACTTGCTTTCGTAATTGGCGAAGTTTCGATATTTTTTGCCAATCCTTCTCTCGTTCTGTGCAGCTTCGATGATAACTGCACCCCTTCTCTCTTTAAGATCTTCTTTTATCGTCTATCTGCATAGTTTTGCAAGTTCACACGTTAGTTCGCAGTTGCCTGCAGCTCGTGAGATTCCACAGTGGCGTATTAGCTGGAGTATTTCTAGAGGTAGACACCTATTGGTGGCTTTTGAACTCAGCTTTCACAGCGTTAACGTGAAGATGTTAAATGTACTGATCGTATTCCTTCTCGATGTTATCAGTAATGACATCCTACCAAGGGGCAACTGGTCAACCGAATAAATCCCACTTTATGGTGGTTTTCTCCTTTCCGCATGAAATGATTTCTTGCACGAAAAAGGCGATTGCGTGATCCCGTAGAGAGTTTTAAGAAAACAGCAACATCGGTTGGGCAAATCCTTCGCTTTGCAACGATGAGGTCAATCTCATTATATCACTCTGCATTTGGAGACCCTACTTCCAGCGTTGACAGTCGTGCCTCTCGAACCGCGAGTTAACATGGATGGTCTCGGTTATTATGATAAACTCCGATAGCCGTTCACGCTGCTCGTTCCATTCTGATCCGTTGGTTCCAATTTGGGGTTCTTCAGACGTTTTCTGGGTCCAGGTTTGGCGTTAAAATCTCCAATGATGTCATTAAAGAATATATGGGCTTCTCTGTGGAATTTCTCCAAGTCCACATAGAGCGCTTCGACTTCATCTCCACAGCTTGATGTCGGCGCATAAACCACGAAAATTATCAAAGCCAGTATTGATCCACATGTCTTCATTCGTAAACGTCCGATTTGTGTTGTTAGTTGTTTGAATGAACGTTTCTTCCACTGTCGCATGTTCCGTGAAACAGTTCTTCTCCGGTGGTGGTAGACGGTGTCAAATGGACGTCGTCTTCTCGTCTCAGCCACTCCGATGACGTCGCACCTTATCCATATTGCCTGCATGATCGAGTCCTCTGTGCAATACTTAGATGCGAGTGGGCGTGCATTGTAGGTACGGATCGTCATCTTGATTCTTTGCCATTTAGGTACCCTAGAATAGCCCTGAAATTTTAGCACCGTGTACGTACTCGCCCTACGCAACACTGCCGTATCGGGGTCTCTTTCGGGCTCAGAGGAATGAGGCCCATTTATTTTACTCTGTTTAGCCTTTTCATACTGACGTGTAGCTTGTTGAGCCTTGTATCGCAGTTGTTAGCGGAATATAGGCCTTCGAGTTAGTTATAACCACACCGAATAACCCCTAGCTTTAAACAGAATGCTCGACTTCGTGATATGACGCCACGCGGGACTTTTCGTAGTTGACACAGGACAACAGCTTTCGACACTCAAACTTGGGATTAAATCTTTATATACA
>UYYA01000299.1:0-74556 GCA_900624975.1 Angiostrongylus costaricensis
GGGGGAGGGGAGGGGAGGTTCATCCCTCCGGCAGGAGCTCCCATGCTGAGTCCGGCGTTTCCATTAGGAAAGCTAACTAAGAGTAAACCAATAACAGGATCCACTACCGTCCTGGTATCAAACTAGTCGCATGGTGGCAAATATCCCTTTGATCCACAAAGGCGGCGACTGCTTGGGGATGTGACGACATAGGGCAGACTTTGTCTAGGATAACCTCCAGATTTCAGAAAAACACAACGGCTAAACCAGTAAAACTCCGAGAAAATGGAGATTATGCTGGAGCCTGCACAATCAGTGAAGGCGGTCTATCCAAGTATCCAAATAAGTAATGCATTGCTCAGAAATGCTCTTGTACAGGGATTTGAATAGTGCATCTGTGACAATTTGCATTAATTGTAATATACACTGGCTCAAATACAATTCTGTTCACCAGCTTTAAATAAACATGTCTCAGCTCATATCGAAATTCATCAATCAAAATAGAAGCCACTGAAATCTATAGATCCTTGCCAAAAAGGTACAACTTCCATGAATCTACCAAGAAAAAAGTCATCTTCTGAAATCTATGAAAAATTCTTCAATTCTTTTGTTAATACTCATATTACGACCATTTAAACGATTAAACAATTGGCGTTTTCGGCAACCGCTCCTTCGCTAAAAATTTCAAAGAATCTAAGCTTCGTCACTATTTCTTTTGAAAATTTGACTTTAAATCAAATTTAACATTAAAGCGACACCGTAGAAGAAATAGTTATACTCTAGGAACGATGGATCGAAGCCCATTTTGTGAAGTCAATAAGTTCTGACGTATTCTCTTTATCGGAAAATTATCGGCAGTAATCAGTTTTTGTTTACTGCCTAATCTTTTGTTCATGGCAGTGTATGATGTGAAACACAAATACAATGACCCTGAGATATTTGCAAAACTCCGGAACGCTGGTGTCTGCGGCGTAGATCGAAACTCTGATTGATGATAGTGCCTATAAAACACGGCTGAGAGAAAGGCGAAACGAAGGATAAGCATAGTGCGTCGGTAAAGGCGTGAGCCCCGGAAAAGAATAACGAGGTTCGAAACCAGCCGCGAACGCGGACGCCTGCACTCCGGAGTTTTGCAAATATCTCAGAGTCATTGGAGTTATACTTCGCAATATACCCTCCCAATAAAAAGAGTAAGCAGTAAATAAAACGGTTAAGAGGGTGATTATCTGAGCATCATCGTAGTTCTATTATTGGCAGTTATCGAAAAACCAGCCTCGTTGCAAACGTGTTAATCACAATTATCCGTGGATATTGGAATAAAAAAGCAGTAGAAGTATTTTAATTCATAATAGAACTAAGCAAAATAAATTCGCCTTTAAGACTGGTCAATACAACGGAAAGAAGACATTTTAAAAAGAGAATCAAAAAACAAAAACATTGTGACCAACATGTGCTAAACGAGGAGACAGTATGAATCCTGGAGGAACTCCTTTCCCCATGGTATACAACGTCCCCGAACTGTCCAGTGAAAGCTGTAAACATACCACAGATCTGGGAAAAAACATAAAACAATTTTACACACAGAAGTAGATAAACATAAAAATGACTCAGTAAGTCATAAACAATAAATTCCTACCCGGATTCCTTCCAGTAAGCTCATAACCGTTTCAACAAGCTGTGGCCCTTCAATCACCTTCAAAAGTCATCGACATTATTTCGACATTCATAAACGGACTAAAACTTTTGCTCCAATACGATTTCATTTCAATGCACAAGCTGGTATAGAACAAATGTGCCAATTGATTTAAACGAGTTTTCGTTCCAGCGATTTGCTTTACTACACACATTTTTTGCTATACTTTTCGTTACTTGATCGAGTCAGTAGTATTCTAGAGAAGCAAAATTTTTTCAATCAATAAGTTTAAGCGCCAAGTCATGGAGAATACAACACAACATATCAGGAGAGCACTAAGATGTCTCTATGACATAAATACTGTAGCATGAATCCTGCTCCGATTAACTGCTCCTTTTACGAACAAAGTACCACAAAAGTTATTGCATACGAGAAGCGTGCTTGCAGACCTCTTTTTGGAATGAGAAGAACACACGACGGACAATACGCATTGATTTCAATGCATAGCCCGACAAAGCGAAAAATGCGTTATCACTCCAATTCCTCTTTTGGCAGTCGAAAAATAAGCGAAAATGTGAATGTGTTCGAGTATACGCTTTATTCTGTCTCCACTTCGTGAGCGCTTCCAGGTATAGAGACATTCAGTGAGGTTCAATCATATTCCGTGTAAAGAATTTCATAGACAACGTGTCAAAACAACAGCTTCCCGATGCGTCATAAAATATGCTTTGTGCGTATCACTTACATCATTATATTGGACCAATATCCTCTCTCTATGAAGCTTCATCAGAGGAAATTTCATTACCTTGCGGGAAAGATGAAGCAAAAACGACACACACTGACTTAATGGCGAGATCATTTTCATGCTTCGAGAGAACTCTCCACAGCATGTTAATATTATAGCGTTTTAGGGTCCTCCATAAGAGTCGACCCACCCGTCCATGGCCCACTAAGCCTTCCATCCCACCGGAGTCGGTAAATTGGTACCAGATTTGTCTGGGAGGATAGCAGCACTGGCTCGATACATCGGTAGGACACCGCGAGTCATTGTAAAGGCCAGATATGCATTCAATCACCTCCAAACGATGCTTAATGAAGTCGAATGCATGGCGCATTGTTCAGAGATTGATCAACGTTGAGAGCTTTATCCTTTTATCCTTTATACCTTCGGATCATCGATAACGATTACGATCACCGTCAACATGGAAAAAAGCAAATTATTGTCCAAGGCGAATGACAAAAGTATCTTTGATAAAACGCTCTCTACATGACTGACAAATCAAAGAAGATTCATATGAAGTCAATTACTGTCTATCGAAAAATTCCAACAAAGGTTCGGAAAGTATCTCTTTCACAACTATGGAGCCGTCTAAGAAAAGAGGACATTCAAGGTCTAACGTTTACGGAATATTTTTTAATACAGCTAGAAATAAATTTTCATATTTCACACATTTGCACCATTTCTACAATGAGTTAACAACTGAACATTTCTACTTCCTCAGCACTACGACAGCCATCGGAACAAATTTATCCTGGATGTTCTCATCTAAAGTCCTAGTTTTCTGAAGCGTGAAGAAAGGCATAGCTCAATCACTAAAAGACATTATGGCCTACTTTATTCGGCATGGATATCACAAAGTGCAGACACTTCCCATGTTGCAGATAGCAATAGACCAACAAGAAGGAAGCATCAATGGGAACACTCGCTCATTCTCATTCTGCCAAAGAAAGGTGACTGAGGAACCTTTCGAAAATACTTCCCTATCACTTGTATCACCTGTAATCCAGCTGATTGTCGAGTGACTCGAGCGGGCGCCAGTAAATCTCCCATTTCTCCTTGTCGCGTGCAAATGTAGCCCAATGGGTTCTGCTACTTTTAAGCAAGAGCCGTTAGTGACTAGATTCCTCGGGATGTCAAGCGCACTGCAGGACTACAGACCCGATGGTCAAAATTCTTCACGAACTTCAATTGTTTGGCGTGCAGAACGGCATCTTTGATTTTTGATCGTTGACGCACGTCGGAGCTTCGGATCCCATCCCTTTCTTTACAAAGCGCGTGAGCATAGTGGTTGAAGGCGCCCTGCAATATATATGGGATCGAACCAGGTGGTCCAGGCCCACCAAGTACTCCGTCCATACGAGGTCGGCGAGTTGGTACCACACTTGTCTGCGCGGATAGCAACACTGGTTCAACGCATCGGTAGGCCACTGTGAGTCATTGTAATAGTCAGATATGCATTCAATCACCTCCAACGATGCTTAATGAACTCGAATGCATGGTGCACCCTCAGGATTAGATTAAAACTGAGAGCTTTATCCTTTATTTTATGTAATATTTTTACCAATTCTTACGAGTTCTTTATGCGTATTGATCTATTGTGCTTGTAAAGGACACCGCTTAGAACTTATCAGCTATTCAAAAGGCTCGTCTTTATATCTCGTGTCGAGCAAGTCTCGACATTTCTGTTATTCGATTCGTTATGTTGTGACTTCCATCCAGGGAGATAACTGAGTTCGTACATTCGTTGGAGATCTTAAATGGTGATTAAGGTTGTTTTTTTAAATACTGCGCAGTCTTACCAGAGCGTTATCAACTCCTTGGCATTGGTACCTACCTGCTGTAGAAGATAGGAGGGAGGTATGTTACGTTCCCACTAGGATTGTTTCAGAACTGCAGAAACTTCAACGATTAGTTGGTGTTTAACAGTATTCCACTAGTATCATCAGCTCTTTCTTCCAGCCTTCGACGACTACGAAGGAGATCGATAGCGTCGAAACGAATACCATTTTGTTGGCACACCTCGACTAAATTTTGGTTGTATTTTATAGGAGCAATGTAGCTGATAGATTATTGCTACTGCATCATGTTAACACAACTCTCTGGCTGCATTATCCACATAGAAAAGTAGGCCAACAACGTGACGCCATTTTTACGAAGAACTTCCCTGACACATTAGAAAAAGCTCTCTGCTTTGATCAATCGCTGAGGGATGACCCATGCATTCGACTTCATTAAGCATCGTTGTAGGTGATTGAACTCATATCTGGCCTTTGCAATGACTCGCAGAAGCCTACCGATGTATCGAGCCAGTGCTGCTATCCTCTCACACAGATTTTGTACCAATTTGCAGACCCTATGGAAGGATGGAAGGCTTCGCGTCCTTCACTGACATATTAACAGAGGATAATCAAGCTGCTCGATTGGGACAATAAGGTCATGCGCATGAGAGGATCATTCCAATAAAATTCGTTTTGTCGACATCATTACCATGTTCTCAAGAAATACAGGTAAAGCAGAGACCACTGTCAATATGCTCGATGGAGCGAGGAAAGGGATGAGAGGGTGAATGGATTGGAAGGTTAGGTTCATCAAAACTATAGGTGTGATGGAGAAAACAATAAGGATAGTATCTTGATTACAGAGCAGACTTCTTGCGTGTCCAAGAGTGATGAATGGACCTGAGCGATAGGAAGACTTTCGACAGATAGACAGATAGACACTAGGTTCGTAAAAGGATCAGCCGTGTGATGACAAGAGGTGACAACCAGGTGTACGAGAAAAGAGGTTAAGCAAATCATAAAAAGTTACAAATCTCTTCAAGAACACTTGAAAAACAAGCAGGTGCGTTTGTGGTAGCTTGTGCTGACATGGTGTCGAAACGAGCCTCGACGAAAACGAAACTCGCAGACCGTATATCCATACGATTGTAGCGAGGAAGCAGTTTACATGAAATTGTGACAAAGAGTGCTCAGTTCAGTGATGCTGAGATATTTGCAAAACTCCGGACCGCAGGTGTCTACAGTGGGGAACGAACGCGTTATTGTCCTTTCCGAGGGCTAACGCGTTCACCATCACACCATGCGGGCCCCTCGTTTCGCCTGTCTCTCAGCTAGTTCTATCGATCTCTGCCATCAGCTATCACCCGTAAGCGAGATTTGGGTTGTGTCCGGAGTTTTACAAATATCTCAGCATCATTGAAGTTATATTTTGCAATATACCCTCCCATTAAAAAGAGTAGGCAGGAAATAATAAGTTAAAATTGTAATTATAACTGCAGCCTCAGCTTAACTGGGTTCCCTGCCGGCTTGGACTTCCCAGATCAATCCCGCTGACAGGTGATTGTTGATGGCAAAGATCGATATGACTACTTGAGAGACAGACGAAACGAAGGACCCGCATGGTGTGGTGGTGAACGCGTTACTCTCCGGAAAGAACAAAAGCGCGCTCGTCCCCCACCGTAGACACCTGAGGTCCGGAGTTTTGCAAATATCTCGGCATCGCTGAAGTTATATTTCGCAATATAACCTGGTATTAAAAAGAGTAGGCAGTAAATAATAAGTTAAAAAAGTGCTCAGTTCTTCAAGGCGAGCCGTCACAGAAGTATATGGCGAGGTAAACGTACAATGTACAATTTCAGAGAATGTTCGTAGACTAATATACTAAATTACAATTATTCAACTGAAAGTTTTCTCACATACTTCTGTTCGAACAGGAATTGCCGTCACGTCCTTGAGCTTCTTTTGTTTCATTGCCTTTAACATAGACTTCACAGCAATATCATATGTCGGACCAGCTCGATGAACACGAACGTTGGCCATTTTTGAAATTTTCCCGTATCCATAAACAACGTACATCATTCTAAATATCAGAGCCAAAGATACATGAAATAGACCAAATAAACTAAAACAAAAAACAAAAGACGTAAACATATGTCGAGCACTATGCATAGCAATGTCTCATCCAGTGTCAAACTCATGCCCTTCATCCCGTTTTGTTCCAGGAAAAACCATATTATTCGCGTAAGTCATGGCTTAATGATTAGGCGTCTAGCAAAGGATATGGGCTTGTCAAAAACTAACGGCTGTTATATTGACCAAGACGTGTCCCTGCACTAAGTTTTACTTTACTACTTCTTCATTCTTCTATCTTACCTTCTTTCTATCGTTTCTGTCACGAAAAAGCAACCGTGAATAACCAAACTGCGACGCTCAGCAGAAGTTTGTCATGACCGGTCAAGGGCCACATTCAATACAACAGTCATGCCCGATGAATATGGACAATGACTTAGAATGTAAAGGGAAATAGAACGGTTTCGCTTTCAATCCACTAAAACAGAATATCGATCACTGGATCAAAAAAAACCACCTGTTTAATTCCCATTCGTTTTAAATACCGTGCTAAAATAGAACGCAGTCTCTTTAAAAAGCCGTGTACTCGACAAAATGCAAAAAGAAAACCTTTTCAAGAACAGCATAAAGCACTGGGCATTAAGCAAGATTTCATAGTTTAGCACCAAAATTCGAACAACTCTGTCCTTTCCCATATGTTATTCAGGTCCCACCACTTCACCCATTCGTTTCACAGTCCTAAAACCCTTAATAACACAGTTTGCATGCAGATTCCGGTGCAGCTTGGTGTTCTTATATCTTCTCTCTTTGTTTATCACAACGTTGTCAACTACTGGCTTTCGTGATTCTCTCTAGAATCATTAGATAGCTGTGTTAACACGTTTCCAGGTCTTAAGGCACTTTTCGACCGTTGTGGACCAGAGGGTACTTTGCTTCTTTGCGAGTTGGGCTCTTTCAGGGCATGTCTAATAAATAATATTTCATATTTATGATCAATTGCATACACTCATAGATACATTCGCTATCAATATGAAAAGGTACGAAATCCCTGAGACATACCGATCTCCTATCACCATTTGCAAAGCTTTCCTTAGTATTCCTCTATCAACACTTGCGTAGCAATTACTGATGTCAGCTTTGGCAAAGTAAAGTCTTCCAACCCTACCTAAAAGTTGTGGTCTTAAAACAATTATAAAATTAGGATTTTGCACCACACTATGCCCCACAATGTCAGTATTAAAACAAGTCTAGCTGGTTTACCTTGAAGTTGCTTCCCCAGTTCATGGCATTTAAGAAATCTTTTGAGGCGCCTAACTTCCAGCAGTAATCCTAGAACTGAGGTTTTTGTAATTCTTTCTCGTCGATTAATAAACATTACTAAAGAAGTGGATAAAGCGATCATCGAGGAAAAATTCAACATTGACGCACCACCAAGGGGTTTGAACCCCATGATCTCAATATGACCATCAAGACAAGCAGATAACATATTCATTTCATTCCTATCTTTCAACTCCAGCTGAAATACAAGCCAAAATAGTGAGAATTATATGTGACACCGACAACGAAATTAAAAATTAAAAGTGATGAAGAAGCGAAAAAACGACTGAGCAAATAAGAAGAGGGTCAGTTCGACTTACCTGTGAAGAACATCGTACTGTTGTTCTACAGATCGATGAACGTGCGATGAAATGCTGCAACAATCGGATATCGAAGTAATCGAGAATGTGTCTCGGTTCATAAAGAACGCGAATTAAGACATTAACATAAAAGCATCTTTCGAATCTCTTCAAGGATTTGAGAACCAAATTCGTAACTGCGGGTGGACAGCCCGTCCTCACTGTTTGTGCGAGCCCCAGAATAATCTCTACTTTTTCGGAGTTTTGCTGGTTTAACCATTACGGCTCCTTGGAGTCCCAAGGTCAGCCTAGCCAAAGTCTCCCCCATGTCGTTACCACCACAGGATCGGATAATTTACCACCACGCGATTAGTTTGATACCGGAACGGTGGTGGATCCTTGTATTGGTTTACTCTTAGCTAGGTTCCTGATAGCAGCACCCAAGTCCTTCACAGCTTGGGGACCCTACTCGAGGGATGAATCCTCTGCTGTACATCGCAGCCCAACACCCATGAACGCCTCCCAGCCACTATAAGGTGGTAAACCGCTGAGAGGAATTTGTGGCATTACAAACTATCAAAGTCATCTTAGAAATGGAATCTCAAAACTCTGAGCATGGATTTCAACTCAGAGAGAGAGAGAGAGAGAGAGAGGGAGAGCAGCGTCTAAAGTTTTATAGCCCGTAACTTAACGCTAATTTTTGGGCTCTATCGTGTTCACACTTGCATAGATATTTACCCGTAGGGAAACATGATATGCATCCATTGTGAGAAAATAATGAAAACCAACCTTTCCTCATTTGTAAACAATACATGTAAAGTAGTAATACCAACACAATTTAATTTTCCACTCGATGAGGCTATCTTTACGTCGTAAGCTCTGATAAACCTTCGTTCTTCAATTCCCTTCCATAGCTTGAAAGTTCTCTTCTCATAAATCACGTAGGCTAAGTTATTTGCTGTCGCATAGAAGTAGACGAAATCCCTGGGTCAATTGTACTGAGTTGATAAACACTAACTAACTTGTTTTCTGTTCACAGAAACCCACAAAATATCTACGCAGTACAATTTCAAACAATAAAACGGTAGAAAGCAATTAACGCTAACATGAGATTTTTTAACAAAAAATTCGTAAAGAAATGGGCAATATTCTTCAGAAGTTGCCGTTGTACAATCGATTTCGACTGTGTTAACGTGACTGTTCGAGATCGGAGAGCTCTACAAGGACCACCTAAAAATCATTAATTGGAACCAAAAATGAACTTACTGGAATACAAAAAAGTGAATAGCTATCCCTCGAACAAATACTGATGTACGGACCATGCTAACGCAGTAATGTCGCAAATTCCCCCTAACGGTTTACCGCGTCATCGTGGCTGAGGTGTTAATCGGTGTCGGGCTGCGATGTACACCGGGGGATTCATCCCTCCGGCGGGGTCTTCCAAGCTGAGTCCGGCGTTTCCATCAGGAAGCCTAGCTAAGAATAAACCAATACCAGGATCCACCACCGTCCTAGTATCGAAGTCACATGGTGGCAAATCTCCCTCTGATTCACAGCGGCAGCAACTGACTGTGATGGTGATGACCTGAGGCAGACTTTGGCCAGGCTCGATTCCGAGCTCCAGGAATCCACAATGGCTAAACCAGCAGAACTCCGAAAAAATGGAGATTATGCTGGGGCCCACACAACCAGTGAAGACGGGCCATTCAACTAACCAAGTACCCAAGTAATACCACAAATTTTTTTGGAAAGAAACATTATGAGAAAAGAAGTCACTCACAATCAAGCACACTGAAATAGGGCATGGATATATTTAGAGCCATCAATGGCTTCCAGGAAATCACTGCACTACAGAGTGCGTCCAATAGTTGACGTTTATTCTTTGTACCAAAAAAATCACTTGGAAAGAGATCGGCAGCCTTTTCTAAGAACTTGCGTAAATGTCGGTCAACCACCACTCCATTCCTGAAGTATGTAACTCTGTGTACTGGAAATTTTGCTGATGAGAATTTGACCAGGGTACATCACACAGCTCATTCGCTTAGATCACTCTGTGGATAACCAGATTTTTAAGACATATTTAGACCAAATGAAGTTGATCCTGAAAGGTCTGTTGCAATTTGTTGTAGAATGTGCGAGCTTACAGAAACGTGATCAAACTCCTATCAAACTGGTTCCTTGTTTACTAGGATCATAAAAAAAATAGAAAAAAATGGTTCAGTCCTCCCATAGGGAACTATGTAAAGAGGAAACCCTCAATTTGTGGTTTGAAGAAGTTACGAATTCTTTTCAATGCAGAGATATAGTCTGCACTTCTACACATCTACAAATTTAAAACAGTTCACATCCTTTAAACGAATTCTCGGTGAACAACAGGAAAAGAACAGCAAGATTAGGAAATGTTGCTTAAAAACAACAACAAACCTCTTAAATCTTTGCGCACTGGAATGATGTCTGGGGAAAATATTCCGGAACTGTCGCCATAATCCATCCTCGTTCAAATGTTCTTGACATTGCCCAATCATGTCTACGATCACTCGTTCTGCTTCAGTATCCTTTAACACGTTCGATAACTCACCAAGCACATCCGCCTTAACGAATCCTACAGCGGCGTTACGAACCTGAGAATTATATAGATGTGGCATCTTTCTAGGAATAAATTATGATCATGCATTAATAATAGTCATAATCACAATTTTAACTTTTTATTGGGGCAGACTTTGGCCAGGCTGACGTCAGGATTCCAGGGAATCACAGTGGTTATACCAGCAAATCTCCAAAATATGGAGATTATGCTGGGGTCCGCACAACCAGTGATGACGGGCCATTCAAGTATTCAAGTAAGTAATAACTCCTTATTTAGTGCCTACTACAATTTTTTATTGCACAGTACTATGTAAAATACAACCACAATGACGCTGAGATACTCCAAAACTCTAGATTGTGGGTGTCGACGGTGGGGATAGAAGACGGTATTACCTTTTCCGGCGGCTAACATGTTCATCACCACACCGTATGGGTCCTCGTTTCGGCTCTCTCAGCTAATTTTTATTAATAATAGTGATTAATTACAATGCAACAATAGGAAGTAACAATCATGATAATCACGGGTCACGGTCTCACCCCCCCTCCCCCCCGCCCACCACCTCCCCAATTTAATCTGCTTTCGAATAGCTATCGAATGTGTATACACAGGGTGGTAAAGAAAAACTTCGGAACTCACTAAACTCCAATATAGACACTGTAGTGTCCTACGGTCGTTTGGTCCAAATCGTCATTGACACTATAGTGTCCATACGAGGCGGTATGGTTTCAACAATGTAGTTTTGGATAAATTAACAATTTGCGGTAGCAGTTTTTCAAAACTTACTTGTTCGAAAGAATAGCAGCGTGTATCCATTTCAAGCATCCGTAAAAGGCTCTTGACGCCGACACATCCGTACCCAATAATCATAGCACGAACGAAACCTGGAAAAGTGGGGAAAAGCTCAAAAAATCAGTCTATTTAGCAATCAGCGAGCTTCAACGGAGATACATAGAGTGGCATAAAACAACTGAGGTTTCATTGAATACGTCTGAACTCTCAGCAAATTGGCTCCAATTCACTCTCAATGTCCACATTTTATAACGTTCCACTTTATAGCATTTAATTGAACTTGTCTTCAGGACTCAGGAGCCGTGAAAGCATGCTCACATCTTCAAACCACTGCGCTCCTCGACAACGACTGAATTCTTCCACAGTCATGTCAACAAAGCTATAGACTCATTGTCTTCACAGTCTCTTGTTCTAAAAAGACGGAAAAGATATCCTCAAGTGATGATGTTGTTGTCTACGGACGGTGAGCACGAGGCGGATTCGTAGAACTGTGAAGAAGATACTTTACAGAAACAAGTACACCACTGCTAGAACTCCTGAAGTATCTTCCATTATTTTCCAGAATGAAAAACGGTTCAATCGATGGTCAAATAGGGGATTGGAGTTGGGAAGTGTCATCGACCTAATGGAGAATACTTAGTCGATGCGAGTAAAACAAATCGATGGAAAAACGGCAAGGATTTACCATACGCCTTCAAGCTCTCCTGCTCAGAACATCCATGGCAGTTGGAGGTACGTTCTTAATACGTAAATGGCAGGATGTATCTACACCACTGCGTATGGGATGGGGTTAGGAAAGCACAGGTTCCAATAAATATTCCTTAGCACTGTGAAGTTTTCCGAACTACTTTCTTCCGCATTCTCTAGACGGCACATCCAACATCAGATGTACTGCCAGACGTGATCCGTGAGTTGATATCGCTTAGAGATAGTAATTCACAGAAACTTTCCCGGATGTTTATTGGTTTAAATCCATTGGAGGGCACTAACACCTCCGCTGTACCAGCACAGTGAAGTTCGAAGCTTAAGGAGATTTGATTCGCCAGAATAACATGTTAAATTACGAAAGAAATTTAAATCGACGGTATCTACGAAGTGCACACTTTCCAATGTGTCACAATGTAATTCTGGGAAAATTACATGTCCCCAACTCTTACTCTTATAATCATTCCGTAATGTTGCAAACGTTATACACAGAAACATTTATATTGCAACCTACTAAACAGAAGGGGCAAACGCAGCGCAATGGTCGGAGACGCTCTGCGACACACATGTGGGATCGATTCCTGCGTTTCAGGCCCACTAAGCCCTCCATTCTTCCGGGTTCAGAAATTGGTACCAGACTGGTCTGGGAGGATAGCAGCATTGGCTCGATACATCAGTAGACCACCGCGAGTCATTGTGAAGTCCAGATACATATTCAATCACCTCCAACAACGCTTAATGACTATAATGCTGAGATATTTGCAAAAGCCCGGACCGCAGGTGTCTGCGGTGGGGAACGAAAGCGCTATTGTCCTTTCCATGGAGCAACGCGTACACCTCCACACCATACAGGTCCTTCGTTTTGCCTGTCTCTCAGCTAGCTCTATCGAACCTTTTGCCATCAGCAACCACCCGTCAACGGTATTGATCTGGGGAGCCCAAATCGGCATTGAATCCATCCAAGCTGAGGATATAGTTTTGCGAATATCTAAGCATTATAGTAGTTATATTTCGCAAAATACCCTGCCGTTAAAATGAATAGGCAGTAAATAAAACGGTTAAAGAATGCTTAATGAAGTCGAATGCATGGCACATCCATTAGGGATGGATCAACGCGAACTTTATCCTTTTTTATTCTTTATTTACCACATAGATACACTTACGACTACCACTGCAATTGAGAAAGCTCTAGTTTCCAGTGTTCACAGTGTTTTGCAAATTAACAAAACTTCATAAGTGCTCTGATTTCGAACTCGTGTCGTCCATCATTTGTTGCATTGTTGGCCAAAAAAGGTGATTTTGGGGACTTTCAAATCTGTATCTTGTCATTTCACTACTGCGAACCGAGGAAGATCGGATCCAAACATAAACATCGTCCAGTAGTCGTTCAGTTGTAGCAATCCAATACTTCATATTTGAAGGCACAGCCCGATAAATCTTTTCTTCTCTTCGACAGATTTCAGCTAGGATGACTCATCCTTCTCATATCCATATCTTTTGCTCTGTCCTACAAGAAGCCCCCAAATATTAACTGCAACAGGAAAGCTCCCTGCAACAAACACCTGGAATCGATCCGGACGCCCATGGCCCACCAAGCTCTCCATTCTTCCGGAGTCGGCAAATTGGTACCAGACTTGTCTGGAAGGATAGCAGCACCTGTGGCGGGATACATCCGCAGGCCACCACGAGTAATTCTAAACGCCAGATAAGCATTCAATCACCTTCAAAGCATAGTTAATGAAGTCGAATGCATGGCGCATCGCTCAAGAATTGATCAACGGCGAGAGCTTTATCCTGCATCCTTTAATAAATTCCTCAAATGTATTACTTCTGTGTGTTTAAAAGGGAGCAACTTATGCTGAATTGGATATCACTGGAAATGGAACAGTCATGATGCAACACAACCTCTGACCTCTCAGCACACGGAGCACAGTCACCGACTACCTCATTGTCATCATTCTCGTCCTCGTCCACCATTCCACTTCACATTGTTTCTCAACAGGAAGCAAAAAAGTGGCCCATTTTCGGGAAATCAAGCAGAAACACATTACTATCGAAAATATGGAATCCGAATTACCCGAGATCAAAGTGAGGCATGTAGGTGTCTGAAGGCAGCTTCCTCCTGTTCAGACCTTGCGGCTGGTATTCATTGGTTTCGATTTACGACGAGCTTCCTTGAAAAATTAAGCGTAGTCACAACCGGCGCTCGCCACGCACAATTGGTAGTAACATATGTACTGGATTATTTAGTGTGAAGTGTGGTTCTATTGTAGTCTGCGCTCTATTTGTAAGTACCGCAGTTCTAAGCCTCAAATATAGGTAATTAAAGGTCATGTAGATAAAATACTAATGCAACAATGACGATATAACGAGATGCTCTAGCAGAATTTATAAATGAGAACAGCTCTAACGTAGCACTGACCAGAATACTTGTATGCGTAACAATCGACGGCAGTTAGGGCAGCTTATGCAGATGGAGAGCTCAAAATCTGGATACTGCCACAAAAAACACGTCTAACTTGACCTCAATTCTTTAAAAACTTAAAGAGGCAAGGACGAGATGAAGATCCCAAGAACTGCAACCAGGCGACAGATTACGACCAATGACGCTGCTCATAGCCCTACTGGAATGAGCAGTGTCGATGCCTCATTGAATTTTCCATTCACTACAACGCGACAGCAAAGCTTCTATGGCTGATCATGCAAAAAATACAGTCAACGACACATTACACAATGGTGTTTATATCAAAAGTTCATTAGAAACGTCTTTATGGTGTAGCCAGATGGTATGGCTTACAAGGACTCGATAGTAATTCCTGTGCCTTCCGTATTTTACGTGCCTTCTATGTCCTCATAAGCATGTCTCTGTGTCTTTGGACCATCTCAATTCATTTTTAGTACCCGGTTTCACAACAAATGTAGACTAGATTTCAACATTTTTTATATTCACCCATTCCACACAGTGACCATGATTCATCAAAGTGGTTTAAAAGTGAAACAACAACCAGTTACCTTTTAAATATTGTACTCCATATGCTAAACACGAAACAGTGGACTGTTTTTTTCGACAACTCGCAGTAATTTATCAATAATCAGATTAGTAGAGCAGTTAAATTGACATTTACTACATTAATAGGAGAGACTTTGGTATTCTTCTATGTATACATACATAACATTATCATGTATACATATATATATATATATATATACATATATATATATTAGTAGGTAACGCAATACTGTTATGCTGTTCATTATGAGCACTATGCTGGTTCGATTTTACACCAAGTTAACCAAACCCTCATTCTTTCCGTAGTTGGAAATTGGTACCAGACTTGTCTAACTGCAGTCCACTCCCTGGGATGAAGGTGGGAACGCTCCACCACGGTTACCTCAGTACTCTAGAGAGCACCGACTATATCAGCATTCAACGAGACTTATAAAGAAGAGAACCTTCGAGCAACAGTCGAATCAACACGTGAAATGTTCGAAGGCCTTCACGGATGACAAATACGACAAAACGAATCGGGTGCAAGAAGCGCTATAACCCGTGCAGTAGATGTGAAGATAGCTCAGGCAAAATACAACAAGAAAAATTGAACAGGACACATGTATATCCCTATTGATAAGATATGTAGAATTTTTGTTCCTCCTTAGCGTATATTCACCTCCTCCAATTAGTTAACCAGATGTTTCTGGTGGAAGCATGGAAAGCCTTTTCAAAAATGTGCAAGAAATGTTGGTAATTGGATTCAAGACCTAAGAAAACTATATTTACTTCCACAAGATGGAGCGGATGTACAACTACGCCCTCAATTGGCCATAGCCAGAAATCCCAAAGTCGCACTGTGCGGGCTACCACATGCTACCCATCGGCTAGAAGTCAGGATTCTAAATCTATGACAGATTACTAGAGGTGCCACAGATAGAACAAGTACTTGTCCCTTGCACAGTAGCCCTAAGTCCTGAAGTATGCTAACTGCAGAGGCTATAATTCCCAATTATTATAAATATTGGGTAATATGTATGTGTATGCGTATATGTACGCGTCTGTGAATGTATAAGTGTACACTGTAAGGATTTCGTGATGTATAACAAATCTACTTCGAGGTAATGTTTATAACGTCAACGGAATATTCAGGAAATAAGAGTTGGAAATGAGATACTATTTGGAAACGCACTGATGATCCCTAAATGTTCCCACAGACAATAATTTGGGAGCATCAAATATGCATCTACAGTTAATCGCACTGATAGAAGTCTCCTCAATAAGCTATTGCTTTATCATGGTGAAAAGATGTCCTCCTACTTGTTGAAGCTCATTGTTGAAATATAACTAAGATATTTCTGAAATTCCGATGGAAATTGGTCTTCATGGTCCGCACCATCCTCGCTAGTAACGACTTCTTATCGCGAAAAACCCCTTCCGAACGTCAGCTTCTTTTGGTTATCGTTGAGTGGAAAGAATAACTTTCATGGTCTAAGCCCGTCACAGTGGTACGTGTTCCATAAGCTATCCAATTAATGCGAAAGTAAGAAAAAACGAGACAAGGGCTTAGATACTGAATTAGTAAAAATTCACCTCACCTTGTCAGAGCCAATGAAATCCTCGTCACGATTATGGCTTCTTTGCTATGAGTTTCTGATTACAAACCACCGAACCACCACACTGCCAAGGCACTAACCTTTGAGAATCTTCCACATATAGGACACCAGAAAAGAAGAATTGGTCAATCCAAAGAACCCTACAGTTCTCATGCGCATAAGCCATAAAAGATGAAAACAAACAGCCAATGGTCATAAGTGAGGTTGGAAATAGACCAATCCTATGGGTGGGTTACCACATGACATTTTCAAGATCGAGCAATTTCAATCTAAAATCGTGTTCCCAATTGAAATAAACACAGCAAAACCAAACATTCGAAAAGGAGGTTAAACCGAGAAAACATAGGAATTCTCCTTTCGATGAAAATCCCATCAGAAATTGTTCCGTTCTGTTGATTAACACGATCAACGATTGCTACAATAATGTTTCAATCATCAACAACGACAAAGAAAAAGCCAAATTAAAACTCAATGAAGAGATTAACTAGTAATTTCAGCAATTAACATCTTATAAAACACAAACTACACTTCAGATGGAACTAATACATTCGAAATTTCATGAAATGATTGAAAAATAGACTCTTAACATTTAGCGTTAAGTAGTCTATGGAATAAAGAACACGTAACACCAAAACATTAGCAAAGAACATATTCACCGACAACATTAAAGAACAAAACTCCCACTACGAACATGTTACGCTTCTGACTTCATCTGACTGATGGCGTTTTTCAAGTCCCTATTAGTGGCAACCAAACGCTGAATCATTGTCTTATACTGCGATGGTAGATCAGGATCCGTGAGCACCATATCCAACATATCTGTCCAGTCGTCCTGGACAGCAGAACCCTTCAGCAAAGCATCATCGCCACAGGGTGAGATTTCTCCCACCAGCGATGACGCAGATTGTTGTTCTGCCTCAATGAGGGACGCTAGTTGATTTGTTGGTGTTGATGATTTACTAGTCGATGGACCAGCGGTTTCCAGCTCCTATGACGAAAACGTAAGTTCAATTACAAGCGGATAAGATTCCCGACAATCACAATAGTCAAGGCCATGGTCAACTATCGGCTTTATAAGCCAATTTTATTCTTTGGATACTATCACATAAGTACTAGCACAATTTTAACATAAACTAGTAATATATACAAGCCCTCTTACCTCTGCATTAACATTTTGTGGATCCGCTGTTGTTCGTTCCTTTCTCTAAAGATTATTTGCCTAAGTTAATACAGGGCAGTAGCAACTCTCCGTAAATCATTACCTAATTGGACATCAAACCTTTAACCGTTAAAAAGTAACACCATACAACAACGCACCGCACGCTTATGCCTGTAATTGTCATTGTAGTCAAATCTTTCCAGCTCCGCTCTCCGTTTCCTCGGATATTCTGGACCACTTCTCAGAAAATGCGCACCCTCCTGACTCCATGGATTGCCCTGAAATTATCACTGAGTTGTACAAGAATCACACCCGTTAGAAAGTCGTTTTAAGCAAGCAAATTTCTGCAAACTAGTGCGACTTGAAAAAGAAGACATTACGGCTCTCATCTATTTACATCCACTTTACCCGGACGCTCTTAACCTGACTAGCACCATATTGTCCTGAGCCTACTGAAAATTGACACTCATTAAGTACTGTAATCATTGAAAAGGTTTACGGAAAAGTACAAATGACGAAAAATAGCGGACAAAAGAAATAAACTGGAATGATAGAAAAGTCGGCACAGAGTTCGACTCAGCCGGACGTACTGACCTAAGCACCACGACTATCACCAAATCAATAAAGCGAAATCCAATACTACTACTCGCATTATAATTGAATGTGAAATACTTGCGTACTAAATAAGCACAAACCATTCTAAGCATTAGAAAGCCTTCAACAGATAAGAACAATGACTACAAATCAACGTTACCCCATCGTCCAACATTTCAAACGCTGGATAGCTATACGTCACAAATCCATAGACATCAGACCTCAGAGTTAGTACCTCACTAGAAAAAGGAATCCGTTAGAGAAGACATGTTTCAAATCTTCTAACCGAAAGAAATCTACCAGATCCAGTCCAAGCAATAGGTTATGATGAAATGCGTGATGTTGACAATCATTTCTTGCTTCACACGAGCGAGATGAGGGTAGTTATTTTCTAGATATTCCACGGTTCCAAAGGCATTGATTACACGAGCTGTAAGGTAACTTTTCATACAAAACTCAATTTCACAAAGCACAATCAGAGATGAAAAGTTAACGAATTGATGAAGCACCCAGGTAAAAGAAAGGTGAACCAGTGAGGTAACACTTTCTGACCGATGTTTTTTAGTATTTCAACAAGGTAGTAATATAAGCTGCACAGGTTTTAAACTCACGCAATTGGTCTTCAGGAGGGAAGTCAGGAGGGCCTCTGTAAAGCATCCTGTTCCTTCGAAATTTGTAAAGATGTGCAAGAAGAAAGTTCTTCACAATAGGTATGAACGGCTTAAACACTGAATTTGGCAAGACGCTCATCGGACATCTCGCCAGAAAGAGTCGCATGTCCGCCTTTCGCATGTAATGTTGATTCATAAGTGGTGGCACCCTAAAAACGGTGACCTTTTGAATTATGAGCACTGAATATTCTGAGGAATTCGGAACAATTTTTACTTCCTTAGTTACTTAATTACTTTTTAACCTAACCTGTAAATCCCTAATTCTAATCAATTACTTCCTAACTTTCACTTCAATTCTGTGTCCAACTAGTAAAAGAGACGAACGACTTTGGAGAAGATCAATATTTTCCCAGTAGCACGAACGCACCCTTTCGATGGCAAATTCTCATCCATCCACAGAAATATCTTATTCTTCTCCAATCTTGATTGCTTTCGCTTTACTCTCTCCATAGCGTGAACCAACTAAAAATTGGATTCTTGGGCAATGTTCATCCACAACTTCCAGAAAAAGTAACTATATAAAGACTACTTGGTTTAGTTTTTCCTTTCACTCACAATATTACACTCAGGCATTTCTCTCAGAACTTCATATACGGACACACCAACGACGATGGCAGATAATTCCGTCGGCGAACGAACTTCCACCTAGATAGAGCCTTGATTAAGTTTGTTGCTTAAACTAAACGATCAGTTTTCCCAGTAAAATGTTGAAATGGAATCGTTGAAAGCTACAACCATTAAGTTCGCCGCGAATAAAATATACGACCTCCACAAAGTAGCCAAGGATTTGCATCTGCTTGTCCAATGACTGGTAAAGATTACTGGTAAGTCTTACTTTAAAGCGGCTAATACGACTAGAATATCACTTAGTAGAGGATTGATCCTCACCACATGATTCCAGAGTTGGAGATATGAAAAAAGCTACAAAATTGCTAGCCTCATAAACGAGTAGGAAAAAAGAACAGGAATTCATGTGGTTCTACTTGTGCCACATTCATTTCCATTCTCAATTACGCACCTCTCGAATCAAGGAATGCTTCTTCATGGCGGCAAACTCGATCAACGCATTGAACGTTGGACCGCGAAATTTTGCCAAGTAATCTTCACCATCCATGGCGAAATCTGAAATAACCACAATAACAATGGCTTGGTATGTATAACATGCTGAGCAAACACATAACGACGGAAATGATAAGGTAGAGCGAATGGCGTCGAAAACAAGACAACTGCCGCAATTGCACCATGTTGCCAATACAGTATACGATCCTAGCGGAAAACTTCTAAGCTGACGGAATTCAAAATTAGATTTGCTGCTTTTCTGCTCATGAATGGCACTCGGTCAGTAGGATATAGAAGAAGCCGTTGATTGCTATTTACAGAATTCAGTCCCTAACATTAAAATTCACTGTAGGTCTGTACGGATTCGATTTGCTATATCGTCCTTGAAAACGTACCGATTTTTTAAAATCTATATCCGCATTAATATTCAGTCTAATACATCAATCCGTATCAAACGGTCGGCTGACTAATCGCAGCTGAAGAATAACAAATTGCTTGACCAGCAACAAAACAACTTCGCTACTCTCGATATTGGGCTTCCCCGTCTATGACGTTATAAGGTGGATAAGCGGTGAAAGACGGAACCGTATAGGACATAACTGGAAGTATACTAAAGTGAAAGGTCCACATAATCGTCATTTAGAAGAAAAAACCAAAAAGGCTAAGATAGAGCAAAAAAATCGCGATCAATAGGTGTGGGGTTCGCCATGCAATCGATTCATTAGGACCGCTGAAGGTCGCTGAGTGCATACCTGGCCGATTGCTCGCAGTGGCCTGCCAATATATCTAGTCACTTTTTGTCTTCACCCTCGCCTAAAAAGAATATCTGAATTGTCACTTGATACTCATCAACCTGTGCACCAGACACAACTGAGTTAGACGCCTTCTAATACCAATAAAAGGAAGTTATTCACAATGAAGTCTGCTTCTGCAGATTTGATGTCGGCGACTCCTTAGCCAGATTTAGAAAGGCCAGTGACTGTGAACAGTAAGTCGGAAATCTAAGGGTAGTAGACCAAAATGAATGTGCAATCGTTTCTGTGTGTTCCTGTAAACAGCAGATTTCTTGCTTGGAAATTGTGTCTTTGAAATGAAGTACAACCGTCGTTCAACATTCAAATCGTCTTGTGGAACAACTCATGCGGAGATCGATCATATCATCGATGAGGTGACGAAAGCATTTTGGACGAAATCCTTACCCTACACGAATGGAAAATTTGAGACGACTCGATCGAACGGGTTTGTCGATGGATTTAAAAGCCGTACGGATCATTCCTTAATTCTTCAATCAAGAAATTGCGATCACATTTCTATCACTATCATTGCGCTAGGGACGCGTGTATGGGAGTGGTTGGAAGCGCTCTGCAATACACATGGGATCGGTCTCCAGACCCACTAAGCCCTTCATTCCCCAGTATCGGGAAATTGGTACCAGACTTTTTTTTTGCAAAAAAGAAAGAAGTCTACAAAAATCCAGGATTTGGAATTCCAGAATCACCTCATAAATTGGAACGTGTGGAGATCTTTAGCTGCTTTCGAGAAATATACCGTTATTCATAACATCAATGAAATACGTATCCTATTCAGCATAGCCTACAAGCTACGAAAGCCAGGAGTTTGAAGATCAACAAGAGATGTCCGGCTCCAGAAACTCTCTAGCTGATACACGAACGTAGAATCGCACGATACGTAAACAATAGCTAACTTATGTCCAGAAATTCAAAACTCTGCAGAATGGCGATACGATTATGAAGAGCGAAGAACAACCATGATGACTGAAGCTACAGAAGCTGGTAAGAACATTGAAAACGCCTGCGGAAACGGAACTCGACAATTAAAAAACTAGTATAGTTGGTTTTCAGCGTTTAAGAAGAACGTTCACTATTTCCAGAAAACAAAAGAGAACGTCGCTTAAGATTCCTACTGCGACTTTTTTAACAGCCACGTTCTCCACTTGAAATCAAAGATGGCGTCAGACACGCAGCATCACCGACGAAGGACTATACAATAAACTGTTCGTCTAGGAATAAACCCGAAAAGAACCTATAAACAATCCTCATTAGCACAACTGCTCTACATCACACATTAGCTGCAAATCTGCCTAGTCAATGGAAGACTATCACGGCCGTTTTGTGGGAAAGAAAACGGAAACCAACACCGTAAAGGTTACTACTGCCAATCTTCAGTGTTTTTCATCTACGAGTCCTTCACTCGCATCATCAGCAAGACTCACAAAACAGTTGTTATCACTAGAGTACAAGTGACAGTTTGATATCACTTTAATAAACTCAAAAAAACCGTATGTTGAATTTGCATTCAACTCTCTATTGGGGGAGAAGACGTCATAGTGGACAAAGAGCGAAGTTGAAAAACTGGAACTAGATTGTTGAAATGCGCCGCATAGGGAGCAACGGATTAGAATCCAACAGGCAGGGTGAGCGCTGCTTTATTCGAGGTAACTATACCATCTCTGATTTGCTCATAATATAGTTCTTACCTCTCGTCGAAGACAAAAAAAACCACACCTCCCTCAAAGAGGGATCTTGCTGGTTAGTGGCGAGGCATTATGGTGCAGCCCCATGTGGCGAACAAGAGGTTAATCGCGGACCAAAAGCGACTTTTGCTTCCCTCAGACGTAGGTGAATCCAGGCGATGGACTCCGTTTCTGCTACGCCGATTTGCACATGCCTTCTGTGTTTACTAAGACATATTCATGCATGCCTGCGAGTTCATTCTCCAAAACTCCGGAATCAAGTGACTGGAAAGTGCAAGTGAGGCAGTTAGGAGTCTCCTCAAACAAATAACCTCCTGGCCTATTCTGGGAGAGTGCCAAGCTACCCGTGAGTTTTCTCACCTGCTCCCTATGTTCACAGCTCAGCAAGCTATACGTGGGTATCAAATGCTAAACGCAATAAAGTGAACTCGCTTCTTTTCCCTGACCACGAAAGAACTCCCGATGTGGCATGACAGCATTGAGTAGAACGAGTATGGACACGCCGCAAAAGTCTCTGGGCCATTTTAGGCTGCCTAAATAGAAGAAGAGTAAAGTGACGATCTGTATGCACGCTTGCATCCGAGTCCTCAATACGAGACCTTATCGATTCATTCGAAAAACTGACAACCAGAATGGGACGTGTACGATTGAAGAAGTATGAAGACAATTATCGTCGTCTACACAGCGGCATAGAGCTATGACGAAGACGAAGTCGAGGCGCTCTGTATAGTTTTAGGGAAGTTCTACAGAGAAGACCATACATTCCTAACGGTTATCATTGGAAAGTCTAACATTAAAATTGGAACTAGATTGTTGAAATGCGCCGCATTGGGAGCAACGGATTAGAATCCAACAGGCAGGGTGAGCTGCTGCTTGAGTTTATCACGACAACGAGGAGCATTCATGATAACTCATGATTCTAGAAGCCCCATTCTCAATGATAGACTAGTGAATACCATAAAGAAATAGACCACATTATAGTTAATCGAAGGCTTTGCTTAATCAGTGTTGCAGTTGTCCCAAAATTCTATGCGGAATCAGACCATGGCCACCTTCGTGGAGGATTCCATTTGTCGCAGAAGGGAGAAAAAGCCACTAAGTTCAGAAAACGAAATTTCAAAGCCACCATTAACTAAAATTCACTCAATTCATTAGTTGCCTCTTGGGAAGATGCCGTTATTGACTACATCGATGCATCGGCCCATTTAACATCTTCACATTAGCGCTATGAAAGCTGAGAGTTTGAAAGTCACCAAGATAAGTTTGTATCTAGAAATACTTGAGCCGATACTTAAACCGGAAGTTGCCCGAGCTATAGGCAACCGATCGTTGACGTCGAGACTTGCAGAACAATGTATAAAGGCGTAAAACCTAAGGAAAAAACAGCAACAGTCATGGTCGAAGCTGCAGGGACTGGAAAAGCATTTTCAAAGCTCATCGAAACTTCGCCAATTACAAAACAAAGATTACTGCATTCAGGCACTCAGAATGAACAGTTACAGCTTCAGAAATGCGATAGGGAAAACGGTTCACGGCTACCATTCAGATCTCTTCAGTAGCCACACCCTCCTGCCCTAATACGAAATAATGGACGATAGATGTGTCGTTCCACGGGTTCCTCCTTCCGAAATCCGAGATTCTATTTCGTCGATGAAGAATCGAACAATACTTGTCCGGACTGGATAGGATCAGAACTCGAACCCTCGGCTAGCCCTCACAAACACCCTGGCCCCACTCTTCAAATGTTACTTGTCAGAATGCAAACTTCCTATTTAATGTAAGACCAGCAAAACTGTATTATACTTGAGTGGCAACTTCCACGACATTGACAACTATCGGCCAATCTTCTTGCTGCCCTTTGTCTACAAAATCCTCTTTCGAATCATCCTAAACAGGATTGATAGTGGATGAAACACAGCTAGGCGAGCAACCATAGTTTAAAAAAGCATTCAGTGTGATGGATCACATCCACACGACAACAAGACTTAGTGAAGTAGCAGGAACTGCAAGAGATCACTCTGTCTCACTTTCATCAATTTAAAGGTTTTTGACTCAATTGCGATACAAGCAGTCATGGAAGCCCTAGACAGCCAGAGAGTCTCTACTCAATGTATAAAAATTCTTCGTGAGCTGTATAAAAACTTCACAAACAAGATATCACCAGTATATCAACATCGACGTGAAAAGAGGTGCTAGGCAAGGCGATACCATCCCACAAAAATTATTTACCGCCACTCTCGAGAACGTCACGTGAACATTGGAATGGGATAACAAGGGAGTGAAAATCGATGGTCGACCATTATACCACCTTCGCTTTGCTGATGGCATCGTTCTTAGAACATCGAAGCAAACGTTAGCCAGGCGTAATGAACGCTTACCGACTTAGATAACGCATGTGCAAGATTGGTCTTCGACTAAATACAACAAAAACGATGTTTCTGAGGAACAATGTATGCCCCATTACCGCTCAACGGTACGATTATCTCCGAATGTTCCATCTATGTCTGTCTAGGTCACGAAATAAACATGATGGACAACTGAGTTCTAAATACACTGAGATTGAGACTGAGAGACAAGCGAAACGAAGGACCCGCACGGTGTGGTGGTGAACGCGTTACTCCCCGGACAGGACAATAGCGCGTTTGTTCCTCACCGCAGACACCTGCGGTCCGGAGTTTTGCAAATATTTCAGCATCATCTTAGTTGAGTTCTAAAGTTGAGCGGGATGAAGCAAACGGCTTGGAGAGCTTCCAGCAACATCAAGGATGTAGTGAAGAGAAAAATGAACGCCCGACTCCGTGCCCACCTTTTCGACTCCACTATTTTTCCTGCGTTAACGTATGCGTCAGCAACCAAGTTGCTGCATAAGCAAGGTCAAGGCCAGTCAGCCTTAAAGAACGAGCAAACAAAACGACTATGCTAAGAGTACCCGTGTCACGCATATGAGAGAAGGGATCCAGATACGATCCACGTCAATGATCGAAAATCAAAGACGCCTTTCTATATGACAAATTGTTGAAGATAAAGTGACGAAGACGTAATAAGCATGAACGACAACCGATTGACAAAAGCCGTAAGTGACTGGATTCCCAGGGATGTTAAATGTACTGCAAGAAGACCACCAATGCGATGATCCCAGTTCTTCACGAAAACTCTGGAAGATAGATATGATGCTCAGTGGGTCCCCAGAGCGTTCTGAATCCACTG
Source organism: Angiostrongylus costaricensis (assembly GCA_900624975.1). Taxonomy (NCBI): domain Eukaryota; kingdom Metazoa; phylum Nematoda; class Chromadorea; order Rhabditida; family Metastrongylidae; genus Angiostrongylus; species Angiostrongylus costaricensis. The sequence goes on from UYYA01000299.1 coordinate 25,728, forward strand.
CGCTACTCTTCCATGCGATAGGGAAAAATGGAAAGTATACTGTCGCACACCCGAGTTACTCGACTATCAAAATGACAGGTGATACGAGTGATAGTTCTTACAACATCAGTACTTCTCCCAAGTCCGACTTTCTATTAACCTCGGCATTGATTGAATATATCTTTCCACTTCCGTACTACTATCAGTACTTCTTTTTTAAAATCCACGTGCGAAGAGAAGTCAACGTGATGAATGAAAAACAACAAAGACATTATTATTAGGACAAAATCCTAAAACGTTCCCCTAGTTTAAATATTTACTGTTTTCTTGCAATTACACTCACGTACATGTTCGATTATCCCTTTCTGTGGTTCACCGGCTATCCACCGCACAAATTACCGTCGATGGATGGGCGTTGATAACACCGTTAAAATAAGAAACTGGCTGAGAGGAAGGCAAAGGACTCGGTCGGTGTGGACCTTGTGGACGCCTGGTCCTTTTGCAGATTACTTCTCAAATGTTGAATTCCGATGTTCACTTACAACAGCGGTATCTTAGTGCTTTCCTCACTAGTAATGGTCTCTGTGCTATACTACCTGCATAAGAGAGAGAAATCGCCGCAATACATGGTTACGAGCTAACTTTTCAACGATTATTAGCAAATCATAATGAGTATAAGACAACCTTCCTCAACGAGTCGATCGTAACTTTTCGAATAAGTCATCGTAAAGGAACTACCGATTTGCCACAAAGATACTGCAAAAAAGTTTGTGCGATTAGCACGATCGGAAGGATAACCCATATATAAAACATCCCATCGGTCCCGTCCGCCCCAGATGCATCGTAAAAATCATCTGTACATTCATAAAGAAAAAAGATGACGGACCAGTGTACTACTTTATCGTTCTCGGGAGATGGGTGGACATGGTCGCTCTGGGGTGCGGTGATCGATCCTATGTGTATTGCAGGGTGCCTCCTACCACTGTGCTAAACGCAGTCTCTGTACGCACCCTCACGTACACAGTAAAAAAATACTCCCACATCTGAGGTGCGTGTTGAAAACAATCCTACGTTTGAATAGAAACGAACGACGGTCACTCAACAAATACTTCAGTTGTGAACATACACAAAAATACCAAAGTGAACTCAATGAAAGTACTTCTTCGTGCTATAAATGAACAGTAATTCTTATCGAGACAAATATTATTGGCAAAAATAGACCTCAACAAGGTTAAGTAACAGACTCCAGATTTTATGCCCATATTTAAAAAACAGACGCTTGTGAACAGTTATGGAGCGAATAATAATAAAGAACAAAGGAAGAACAAAAAAGAACAAACAAACAACGAAGAATAGAGACCACAAGCATTACTGTGAAAAAGAATTTACGCCATAACTTCAATAACTGCCTATATTACCAGCGCCCTTTTCAAGTAATACGGTGCACGACGTTAACATGTTATGGCTTTTGAGATTTCATTATAGCGAGAACGTTCCTCAAGTCTCTGTTACTGGCAACCAAACAACGAATCATCGTTTTATAGTGAGCTGGTAGATTAGGATCCGAGAGAGCTGTATCCAGCATATCTGCCCAGGAATGTTGTACGGTAGAGGCTTTCGTCAAAGGTTCACCACCACAAGGTGAACCTTCCGGTGCCTGCGATGATGCAGACTGTGTATCTGCATCCATAAGAGATGGTTGCTGATCTGTTGTTGTCGGTATGTCACTAGTTGATGGACCATCGGTTTCCAGTGCCTATAAATAAAGGGCTTGCAAACGAACAGGATCACACAGCCAAGAAAAAGTTGTGTAAATTCATTGGACTAAACTAAATTTGAATTGAATCCATTGAATAATTCTTCCTACTTCTGTTCAGCAAGCACAAGGTGTTATTTTAATTCTTTATTTACGTACAAGCTGACGTTTCGGCGGATTTCGCCTTCCTCAGAGCCTGGGAAGGTTAAATTGAATTGAAAGTTGAATTCATAGAACTTAACCAATAACACTGTTGAATGGACACTGTAGGAGAGACAGATCGATAAAATCTTTCTAGTTCTTCCTCGCTTATTCACCGCAACCTGTTAGACAGCCGCAAATCGAGAGTACCCCATCAATTTGACCACATACATTGTCTAATTTTTCAGTTTATCACTTACAAAATAACGTGACATCAGTTACATAACATAGACGATCACCAATACAATGTAGCATGCTCACCTCTTCGTTATCACGCTTTTCATCGGTTATCTTCGGTTCTCCCTCACTTAAAATACAAGAATTTGGAGATTCGACATCCTAAATATTAACGAATAGTTATAAGATTCATTGCCAATTAGTTTTACATAAAATATCTACTGGATTAAAGATTAAGATTAAAGACACAACATACCATCTCTAAACAGCGTGAATTTTCATCCTGCTGTTCGGGCCCATCGGCCTCCTCTTTCTGTTTCTTGGAGATCTCAGGATCACTTTCTAAAGATTCCGCGGTTTCTTTATTCCGCTTACCAGTCTGAAATACTCCTTGAACTTTGCAAGAGTTATATTACACATTGTACGCATAAAAGTCGTTCTGAGCGTAAAACGTTGTTGATAAGTGACATGATTTGAAAACAATGATTGTCTCTTATATTATAGACCTTTTACAAGCAGATCCCTTAATTTGTTTCCCAATTTGGTAAGAAGCATTGGACATTATAACATTAAGGATCCATGTGATTACTTAACTCGTGAGATTTAAAATTCTTGGTGATCTGTATGTCACAATATCACAAGATGAAATCCATTCTTTTCTAAAAACGTGAACGAGTGAAAACGTCTGTGCAGTACGTTAATCGAAATGCTAATACGACCAACGTAACGTTTAAGAGAGAGAAATAACGACAACAGGTAAATATTACCTCCTCAGTAGACCGTTTTACCGTGGGGTAGCTATACGTCACGAACCCATTTCTGTCACAGTTCAAAATAAGCACCTCACTAGAAATAGAACTTACTGGAAACATTCCAAACGTTTTAATGCAGAAATAAATTGTACCAAATCCAATCCAGACAATAGGTAATGGTGAAATGTGTGATGTTAACGATCATTTCGTGTACCGTACGAGCCAGATGAGGATAATTTCTTTCTAGTTGTCTCATAGTTCCAATGACGGTGATAAATTGAGCTGAAAGTAACTGCAGTACAAGATGGAATTTTTAAAATCTCACTGAGTACTTCGCATCACATTCTGACAAGAGCAGAATAACAGTCACAAACCAAAAGAACTACGTTTAGGCCGAAAATCTCGACTAAATGATAGAACACTTCTAAGATGTACAGATCCGAAACTCACGCAGCTGATCTTCGGAAGGAAATTCCGGAGGTTGCGTATAAAGCAGATTGTCCGTTCGAAATTTGAACAAATGTACGAGAAGGAACTTCTTTACACTAGCCATGAACGGTTTGAAAACTGAAGCCGGCAATACAGTTAACGGATAGCGAGCCAGAAACATTCGCATATCCATATTTCGCATGGAACGTTTGTTCATCACTGGTGTCAGCCTAGAAATAAGGAATATTACAACTACAACAAAACCATATTAATTAACTGGGTGTAATGGTGATTTGCCCTCCCCAGATTAAATTCGCTGACGGGTGATTGCTGATGGCAGCACTAGATAGAATACTAGCTGAGAGAAACACAGACCAAGGGCCTCCGTGGTGCAGCGCGCAATATGCGAGGGTAATTGTGGATCGACCTCGCCCGTGGTCCAAGTTTTGCGAATATCTCAACATCGTTGCGATTACCACTATATTTCTAGCACATGAGGAATTCAGATAGAAATGATGGCACTGTGACTAGTGCTTTTCAAGTATACTAAACTCACACTCTTGAAGGCAAATTCGCATTCATCCACGATAACACTTTGTCATTCTTCATCTTTGATTGCCTTCGTTTCATTATTTCCATGGCTTGATGTAACTGAAATTTAGACTCCAGACCAATAAATATTCACAGTCCTCAGAGAAATCAATGAATTCAACGACCATTAATTAGGAACGTAATATAGAATTTATATTAATTAGGTCTCAAAATTCAAGATTACTAGCTACAACACTCTCATTGCTCAAGATAATATCTCGGAGTCCAGTGAAAGGAGGTGAAAACCTCCAGTCGGACAAACGATGTTACATGAATACTTGTAGTTAAAACCTGGGATTGCTTCTTTGCTACTATTTTGCGGCTTCAGAGAGAAAAAAGTGAAGGACAAATCGAAATTAACCTCGTTTTCACGTGGCTTCTAGGTACGACGATTCACAGAAATACAAAGCACTTACAACAGTAGTTTTCTCAGGCATTTCCGTCAGAACTTCATAGACTGACACCCCGACAACGATCGCTGATAGTTCGGCCGGTGTACGAAGCTCCACCTAGATACAATTTCTGTATCGCATTGCTGTTTTTATTAAACTAAATCAAGCATTGTCGTTCTTTAGTTACTGTCTATTCTTCTTTGAGGGTATTATGTGAAATACAACCATAATGATGCTGAAATATCTGCGTAGCTCCGCACCGCTGTCTGCGGTGGGCACTAAACAAGCTATTACCCTTTCCTGGGGCTAATGCGTTCACTACCACACCATGTGAGTCTTTCGTTTCCCATTTCTCTCAGCTCTCTTACTGACCTGTAGCTCCTGTGGCGATAAATCAAATGTTTCTCAGCGAAAGATTGGTGCAATTAATCAAGAAAAACAGCTCAAAAGCCCGACTTTCTATAAACCTCGGCATAATTAGTTGATATACTTACAGATCAAACATCAAGTTGCTCAATCCCTACGAGTTTTATTACTATCTCCTTCAAAACCTATGATACACGACCACGAGATTTGTTAAGTTCTCGGCCAACATATTTGAAAGTGCTTACCTCTCGAATCAGTGAATGCTTTTTCGTAGCCGCAAATTCAACCAACGCGCCAAATGTGGGACCACGAAACTTCTCCAAGTCTTCTTCCGTGTACATGTCGAAATCTGAATTATCAACAATCATTAAAACTTCCTATCAGCAAATTCTTAAACAATCTTAAACAATGCGAGATGGAACAAAAAGAAGATTCAAAACGCGTGAAAAACCTAATAGTGACCGTGCTCACACCGGTATCGGTCTACCGTATCGATGTACTTCAAAAACGTTAGAGTTCCACAATAAGGCAGTATTTAAACAAATTAGCTACTCTGTGGGTTCATGTCAACGCCCACGTGTAGTATACAGTGGTATAGTATGAACTGATTTCCACTCATTCTTGTTTTGTCGCTTTGTTTTCGAGCGCAGGACTTTTTGCTGCATTACTGCAAATCGGTATGGGACGTAAAACACAGATGTTCTACGAGGCGTTGGACGAAAAATGCTGTACTCTATAATTTCAGTGATGCTGAGATATTTGCAAAAATCCGAACCGCAGGTGTCTGCGGTGGGGATCGAGCTAGGTACTACCCTTTCCGGAGGCTGACACGTTCACCACCACACCATGTGGGTCTTTCGTTTCTCCTTGATTTGAGCTCCTCAGATCAATCACGTTGACGGCTGGTTGCTGATGGAACTAATCGATAGAACTAGGTGAGAAACAGGCGAAAAAGCTCTACTTTATTTTTTCAAAGCAACAATCATTTAACCTCGGTAGTAGTAATCAATACCCTGTAGGCTAACATGAGGTTCACAAAGATATTTAGTCGGCTAACGTCTCCACGTGTTCGTCTTGATCAGAGCCGATAGTTCGAGTCGGTGGTCCACAGTCGCTACTACTATGTACTCTATAGTTCACATTTTACAAAAAATTGCTCTTCGTGCTGATTTTTTCAGCCACTGCGAAAGACCGTTGCCGTTGAGAAGAGCAGGGGAAATGTTTGCAGTACTGAAACTCCGAAGATTCGATACGCACAGATGCCTTTTGCTACGATAAGATGGTAAAGCACTGAGAATACTTGTGTAGATGTATTAACGAACAAGCTCCACGTCCACTTCATGCGAGAACGAAGAGCTACTCATGAACATGCTCTGTTCTTGACAAAGCAGGACGAGCTACTTGTGGGTACCCTCTCACCAAAAACGGGGAGGTAAATGGCATCACGTGAAAAGTTCAATGCTTTTGTATCACCTCTTTTACACGACCCATCTTTCACAACTACTGTGCGGATTCCAGCACTTCTATTCGATTTGCTTCCACGCATCCATCACCCACGAAGGTCTTCCAACTTTTATGTGTGACTACGGCTACTGCTTGAGGATTTTACTTTACTAATGAACATCATTGAATACTGGTCGAGTTGAGCCTCCCTAGAGTCCTGAGATAGCCGGGTTAGACCTTTCCACGTTGGACTGCAGAGAGTATACTTTTTCCAGACTTGTTCTATACCGATTTCCCGACCCGAATGGATAAGAGACTTGGTGAGCCTGGACACAAGATCGAACTATCACCGTATTCATGATGATCGGTATCACTACCACAGTGTTCCCACCCTCATTTTGTACCCCTTGAGCGGGCGGAGCCCACAGGCACTTATTCATGTCAAGAACAAAGGTGGAAACCCGCTGAAGTCACTCGATAATCAAGTGGATTAGAGGTGATAAGGATAACGACCATTTGACTTGTTATATCGTCATTGAGGGGTTGGCTGCATTTAAACCTCGGGTTTCCATCAAGAAGCCCACGTAAGAGTAAACCAATAACATATCAAACTAGTCGCATGATGGTAAATCTCCCTCTGATATACAAGAACTGCGACTGCCTGCGGCGGTGGCGACCTCAGACATACTTTGGCCAAGTTGACCTCGGGAGTCTGGAGAACCACTATGGCTAAACCAGCAAAACTCCGAAAAAGTGGAGATTATGCTGGAGCTCGGACAACTAGTGAGGATGGGTCACCCAGGTATCCAATTAATGGATTTTCGTAGGCCCAAGCTTCATACATGTGTGTCGAGCAAACTATCGATTGAGTAATTGTAAAAATAGCTCTCTGTGGAAATATAGACCACTAAAAAAGGGATAAAGACCATGAGCACTACAGGTCCTTGGATGTGTAAAGGGAGTGGTAGATGATTGGAAGTAGCGCCTTTAATCCAGTGCAGTACTAGACTATGTTCAGCTTTTATGCACCACTTATTCTCATGAGATACGAGCGAAACCAGGTGCTCCAATCGGGCTTCGAACTCCCTGGTTACCCTTGCCGGGTTCGAAACCCAATTGAAGTTATGAGTTTTGCTCATATCCCACTATGCTTGTCGTAGTGTTGAAGTAATTCATGATTTCTACAACTCATGAAATCAGATATACCGCATCAACGTGTTCAACTTCTAACGCAGCTTGAGATAGCAGTGATGATTTCGTGCTCAGTTCGACGGCAGATGAAGCAGGAACGGCCCGCATCCTTCCAGCTATTTGGGCATAGAGCACGTTTACCACGCATTAGTACGATCTATTCCATATTTCTGCTTCTTCATACTTGTCAGTTCGTTATGTTCGTCAACAGCTTTATCGTCAATTTTGACATTCCCGCATTGTTCCCGCCCAAAAGATGTTAGATTTTTCACAATCCATATCCCTTTTCTTATTCAGCTCTACTGCAAAGGAGTTCTGTGGAAAACGCCTTCTGCACTAATCAAAACTTCGGATGTGGGACTCATTGTAGCGATATCTATTTTTATCGCATGTTTTTCTCTGCGTGGTGTTGGATTCAATATTTTAAGAGGACGAGTGCCTGCCTTTGAATTTTATCCATGTCTGTGAAAAGGAAGTTTTAAATCGTTTTTCTAATCGTATAAAACCCTTTGAGAACGACCAATAAATAAACAGGTAGGATCAAACAGGGAATATCTCACAGTGAACAACTGTTAAAAACTTCAAACTCTGTGGGGAGAAGTAAGAGGAAAGGACGGTTACTATGAAGAATATTGGGGAAAGTTTTAGGATTTGTTGAGCGACATTTGTTTGGTAAACACCTCCAATTGTTTCCATTTCTGTGAGAAGCGCATTGGGGCTCATTCGCTACAAGAAATGTAACTTTGAGACTATATTTTAAATGCTGTTACGTTAGGCTTTTTTCGTTGGTTATTCTGAAAACCTTCTGTCGATCGAATAACATTTGGGAGCCGTTTTGATAACCAAGTTCACTCATCGAAGGGTCTGAGTGGTGCTTCACAGCAACTTCAAAGTTACAGATATCTTCTTCCATCTAAATATCGGTAGATGCCACGATTTCTGTCGTGTTCTTCGAATTTGATTCTGGAATAATACTATGTGCAACCCACGAGTTTCCAAATCGTATGCCTTCTTTAAAGCAGTTTCGATTTGTGGTAGATCGTTGTTCGTTACTCGCACATCTAATCTAAAGTTACCCCATCCATCTCCTGTTCAGCCGTGGGTTATTTCCTTTACTATTTAGATGGATCAGTTACGACTTTATCTTTCCCGTTGTAAAAATGAGGTTGAAGTATTGCTGATTCACTGATTCCTGTCTTAAGTAGCGTATAACATCAACATTTCAATCATCAGTGATCCTGGTATATAGTGGTATACGTACTCGTTGACAAATTCCTTTTCTTGTGTAGCTTGTTCTGTTATCTACTGACGTTTTAGGTGATGGATTTAAAAGACATAAAGGGTTTCCTTTATGGATGGCTAGGAAAGCAGAAGATTGGTGCTCCGCAGTATACAATTAACGCCGTAACTCGTGGTGGAACCCAGAGATTCAAGTGTGAACTACGTGTACCAGGACATAACTACGTGGGATTGGGTAACTCACTCAATAAGAAGGTCAGAGTTTCTTATTCTAGCTGTCAGTTTAAGTGATGAATGGATAACTAACGTTGCATTGTGTCAAAAGTGGCCATATTTCGAGGACTAATAAATGATATTAAAGTTTGCTAGTGTGTTTTATCGTTGCTTTGTCCTGACTTTTGGTGAAGTTTTGGAAACATTTATTTCGACTAGATTGGCTCTAGATCTAGACTAGGCACTAATCTAGATTGACTTACCCATAGGAGTGATTTTCGCTTTATTTTTAGGATGCAGGAACAAATGCAGCCTTGGATTTTTGCAATTACCTTGTACGTCAGGGTCTACTCAAATCATCGGATGTTCCAGCTCTTGAAGTGCGTTTTGCTCCTTGTTACTAGACCTATTATGATCGGTATGCCTTGCGTTAACTATGTATCCTGAATTTTGTCTTTGTTTTTTAGGTGTCTTCTTTACAAGCAACTGCTGTTGCCTCTGGATCATTTAATGCTGATGACTCCAGTCGTGGTTCATTTTTCAAGGCTGGAGGGTCAGAAGAAGCTAAATATGAAGAAAAGAATGCGGTTGGTGAAATTTTATGGGAGAAAGTTTTCATTCTTTAGTTTCTGGGGTGAAGTTGCTCCATTTTATATCTTTATCATCACAGTCACCGGGAACTCCGCCAATGATTGAGTGGTTCAAGCAGATATTAGAAATTACTCAATCTTCCACGTACTGCATCAAACCTGTCCGATGGTTTTAAATTACAAGAGGAACGTGGACAGCGTAACACCTTGTGGGAATCGCTTTTTGGCGACCGAGTCATTGACAGCTCGACATGTTCCGCTCTGAGAGTTAGATATAATCATCGGGTTGTCTTCTCGGAAAGAGTTCGAACGTTTCTGCTGACAGCAATCCAGACAACCTTCTCCATACTTCCAGTCAGTTCCAGTAAATTGGGGGTACGTATATAATCCTCATACCTTGAAGCGCACCTCAACATTAGGCCTAAGTCAATTCGGTGCGCCACATACAAGGAACCTATCCTACAAGCCCGCTGGTATCGCAAAGAATGGTCGCCTTTGCTACGCCATTGTCCAGTCGTCCGAACTGTTTATCATGTGTTGCTGCACCTCATAGTACCGTGGCTTACGAACTCGAGATCCTGCGCATGACAAAGATTCGTGGTTATTTTTGTCATATGTGTTCAGTAGTTCCTTAGGTATAGAGGTTTCGTGTGAGCTCTCTTGTTTTCAGGGAGACGGTTCAGCAGGATGGAAAAGAGCTCCTCCATCGGCTCATGACCAGTATGTCACGCAGAAAGCTGAAGAAATCGCTCAGGTAATGGCTATGGACGTATTCCTTTCTTTATGGAAAGTGATGCTAGCAATGTGCATACCTAGATTCCGCATTTATCAATTGTTTTTCTGCCTTCTTTACTTTTTTTTATTAGATGATCTTGTTAAGTAATCGTATATCTATGAGTTTATAGCTACCTAAGCAACGAATACACAATGCATGACATTTCCGTAGTTAATTTGTCATAACCATTGTAAAAAATGTTTTGTTCAATGCTTCTCTTCTTTATTTTTAGTCTGAGAGTGTGGATCTGAAAGCTGAAATTCATGGTGGTTGGACTATGGATAACAGTAAAAAGGCACTTAATGAGTTTCTGCAGAAATTGCGTCTACCACCTATTGGGTACAACACGCAACTAAAGGAGGCTAATAATTGCAGGTGAACTTCTTGTAAGTCAAAATTGGATTAGCTGGCCTGAAAGTGTTTGGTACAGCTTTACCGTACCTATATGGTTCACCTAGTACGAGATACTGGCGTAATATGTCCTCCCTATATTCAGCATTACAATGTAACTGTTACTAAAGTATAGCTTTGCTTTTATAATACCAGTGTTCTCTGTATCGATTTATCGTTTGCGGTCATGGTAGGGGGAGGGGAGAGGGGGATTTGGAATGAGTCTATTCTGTTTCCTGTTAATAAAACATTTGTTCAGTAATAATCTTTAATCTCGATTTTCTGTGGAACTTAACAGTTGAACTCGCTCACTTTGCGTGATCACTGGGTTTTTCTACCCTCGGGAGGACAAATGTTCTTGTTATCTTCCGATATTAGATATTTGTTTCGTCAGTTTGGTGCATAGAAAATTAAAGAATTTTTAGGACGTATGTTGCTGAAGCATCTATCTATCTTCCGTCGCTGCGTAAACGTAGGTTTTACGGGTTAGAGATTGGGTTTCACTTTACGTTTTTAATTATTCAGTAATTCTTGTTTTGTCATCTTTTTGTTACTCTTCGAGTCGATTGTTGAAGAAATTTGCTCAATTTTCTGTATTAGAACAGAGTAATTGAGCAAAAAAACTACGTTGTTGTAGAAATATTTGGGCGAGGTCAAGGTTCTTCAAAAAAGGTGGCCGAGGCGGGCTGCTCTACGACTATTGTTAGACAACTGTTCCATTTGAGAATGTTATCCGAATTTAAGGGTGAACGGAAAAAGTCGGCTGTTACAATGGTAAGGACTAGATATTGTATTAGTGGATTCGACGACAATTTCTCGTATTTCAAGCTTCCGGAAATTCCTATCTTGATTCCACCTTCTTTGGCAGAACGTGTGAAAAAGCACGTGCTTAATTCGGGTGTGACACCGGTTTCTTTCACAGAAGAGGACAATCCTACACAAGAAAGACCAAAATCGCTGCTGACAAACTGCAAATTGGATCAGTTTCCTGACTCAGAGGTTTGTCCACTTCATCGTTGCTATGCATAGTGGTGGAATTGCTGTTAGATTTCAGGCAACGCCACCCGGAAATATTTCATGGGCCCCTCCAATGCAGAATTGGAACGCATGGCGTGCTAGCAATATTGATGAGCCTCCCCTAGCCTTTGTAGGTCTTTTTTGAGTTCTTAAAGTACAACATATGGCAATGTCGCTGAATCTCATTGCTGTTTCATGATATGTGGCAAACTAAGCATGCATCTACGTAATTCGAGTTTAATGGTTTCTTATTTTCGATTTTGTGAATTATTGATTTCTTTACCAACAGCGAATTGATCAAAACAACGACCACACGTTAACGGCAATGGTTTGCTTTTCAACTTTAAATACACTTATCTGAGGTCATAATGAACTCTGTCAACTGAAGTTACATCGCAATGTATAATTTTCTATTTAGTAATATTTCGAAACCCACTTTTTTTGAACCTCGGTGTGACTAATCAGTATGACTTCTTTCTTTAATGAGCTTACATGAGGTTGATAATTATATTTATTTTCGGCTAACGGCTTTATTATTTTTTCTATTTAGTGTTTATAATCTTTTCATGGCAGGGTGTCATACGATTTACAATCACAGTGATGCTATGATATTTGCAAAACTCTTACCCCACTCCTGATTCTAAGCCGTGTTCGATCTTTCCTGGGATTAGCCTATTACCCACTACACCATCTAGGCTCATTTGGTTTCGTCAGCAATCATCCCTCAACGGGAATAATCTGAGGAGCACAAATGAGCACTGAACTCAGTTAAGCTGAGACTACAGTCCAAATTACGGTAAATAACTTCTTATTTTCTTTTTTAGGCTGTAAAGTTGTGGTAGGCATTTATGCAGCAAGGGCGTTAGTGGTGCAGTGGGTAACAGGTAAGCTACCAGAAAGACTAATCAAGGGTTCGAATCTGGCCTGGGGTGTGAGTTCTGCAAATATCTCAGTATCATGGGAGTGATATTTTTCCACAAAGTGCATCTTGTTCATCACAATAAAATGCTGGGCTCCTGAAACTTAAAGCGAAAATACTGAAGCAACATAAACGTTATGAACTAGTAGATATGTCTGGTGAGAGGAAGGTAAGTCTTTTCTACGAATGCTTGAAGTCCTCAGACGGAAGAATCCTTTGTTGGGTTTGATGAATAGCATAGCTTTTCTTACTATGCATACTCATTTTTTCTTTCTCGTTTCATACTTGAAAAGTGCCTGTAGAAGAGGTAATGAAGGGCAAGAACACAAACTAATTCCAAAGGCTGTTATTGAAATACAAATGTGTACATCTTCCCAACCGTCTACCTCCTCATCGTGAATAGGAGGTGTTCCTGGGTTTTTCTGCAGAAATGACGCCTAGTGGCTTTTGTTTACCACATACCTTTTTAGAGTACTTTATTATTCAGATGTCACTTCCCGAAATTAGTGCGAAGCTAAGAGGATTAGAGGAGTCAAAGGCAGTGAATGCAAGCATGGCAACGTGCAGGGAAAAACTACCTGTGTTGCAGTTCAGAGATGAAATATTGAATACTGTGAGAGCAAATCCTGTCACTCTGATTAAAGGAGAAACCGGGTGCGGGAAAAGCACTCAGGTGAGAAATTCACTGCTAAATGGGAAAGTAGTCTAACACAAAGCTTAGGCTGTTTCTTGTTTTAAATCGTTTCTTATTCTGATTATTGCTTAATGGTTTTGTTCCATACAACTGTATTCTTAATAGCCGAACTTGATATTGTTTTCTACAGGTGGTGCAGTACCTTCAAGACTCATTTATTTGGAGTGGACATGGGGCCGAGTTTAATGCGTTCGTTTCGCAACCAAGAAGAATATCAGCGATCTCTTTAGCTGAACGAGTAGCCTCCGAAAGGGGCGAAGAATTGGGGGAATCCGTTGGATATGGTGTCAGGTAGGCTTGAGGATGTTGATTTATGTTGTCTGAACTCCTGAACAAGTTGATGGTACTTTGATCAGAAATTTCGTATTGTGATTTTGATGGGATAACTTACGAAAAGAACGTCCTGATTTTTAGGTTCGATAGTATTTCACCTCGGCCTTATGGCGCTGTTATGTTTTGCACTGTCGGAGTTTTGTTAAGAAAAATGGAAAGTGGATTACGCGGAATTTCTCATATAATAATTGATGAAATTCATGAACGCGACGTTAACGTGAGTGGTTAAAATATGAGTATGAGAACACGCTTAAATATGAATTGATGGTCTAATTGGTTTCCTAATGCTGCGCCTTGTTAACTACCATTTCATATAACTCGTATATAATGCTGAGATATTTGCAAAACTGCGGACCGCAGGTGTATGCGGTGGGGAACCGAACATGAAAGCAATCGTAAACGCGCGCTATTGTCCTTTCCGGGGAGTAGCGCACTTCACCACTATACCATCCGGGTCATTTCATAGCTATCTGACTGGATTTTTAGGTATCGTTAGAGCCACGATGTTCAATCATACATTGCATTTGGCGGGAGTTATGCAATAAGCTGTTTGTAGTGCGTGGTAGTGATGGTATTAGCTGTAAAAACTCACTTCAGACCGATTTCATCCTTATCGTTCTACGTGAAATGCTTCGCGAATATACTGATCTTCGCGTGATTTTGATGTCAGCAACAATCGACACGAAGATGTTTGTAAAGTTTTTTAATGGCATCTGTCCAGTTATCGAAATGAAAGGAAGAACATTCCCAGTGCAGCGTAAGAATGCGTTTTCCGTTTAGAATTAATTTTGTATTTAGTATGATGATGGGTTATTTTTTCCGTACTTGCATGGCGTTAGACAAGTATGGAGCACTTTTTCATCCATCTTTTAGTGATATGTTGGTGTCTGTGTTGTTTATATTGAGCTATGTCTGTTTGTCTATGAAAGTTTTTTTTAAACAGTTACGCGGCGATGTGACCTCTATAGGTGTCATGGGGTAGAAATTGTTGTCTGGATCCAATTTTAGGCTAACATATTTCGGCTATTAGCACCACGTTAATTGCAATAGTGTTGGATCTACAGATCTTTGCCTATATAATAGAAGTTCCGTTGTTTTTTCACGATAAGTTCTGATTTTCTGGAGCTCCTGACCTATTTTATCGGTTCAACGGTTATTTTCCGAACATGAAAGCAATCGTAAAGCGAGATTTCATCCAGCATGACCAGATGAGATTCTCCAATGCATCGTGGTTTTTTTGGCTACTGCGTTTGTGATTTTGGAATTCTATGTTTCATTCAACTTTTTAAAGTTTCCATTTGAAAAATTTTTCGGATCGAAATATTGAAGCGATAGGGTTTTTAGGCATTGTCTTTAGGTCCTTAGAGTTTTAAACTTCAATGCTTTGTTAAGAAATTACCGTTTTGAAAGTGGTTTTGAAAAGCAAGCTCCTTTAGCTCAAGATTTAATAGCCTCCCGCCTTATCGTGATTAGAAGATATCAAACCACGATGTGTAGCTGTAGTTAGTCTTGGTTAGGTCATCGAAGAAAAACAATAATTGGACATTGCTAGTCGAAAGCATGGATCAGTGAAATTCTGGCGAACTCGAGAAGCTTCCCACAGCGCTTGCCAAAGTGCGATAGAACTGTTGATTTTGGTGCGAAGAACACTTTGGTTTTCGTAGTTCTTTAAGGTTTATGATTTCCTTGCTTCGAAGCTGCCAACTATTCACCGCGATTTTGGTGCTAATTTGGTGGAGTGTTTTAAGAAATTGTGTGGACTACTCTTTGAGCATTTAGCGCTGTATAAGGACTTGAGTATGACAGTAGTGCTGCCAGCTTATAGAAAGGATCGTAATAGTATTTTTGCAATTTATGATGATAAAAGCAGGGCAATCATTATTCACACACATAGTTATATGATAAGATTGTGTTAAAGAACGTTGAACACCAATATCTTCTTTAACAATCAAAAATGTTTTGAATTTTTTTCTGCCAATTGGAAAAACAGCTCATTGGTTAAAACAAGTTTCAGATTTTTTTCTTGAAGACATACTACGAATGCTAAAATATATGCCACCACCTCCGGAGAAAAAAAGAAAAGAAGATGCAGACCTTGAAGTGGAGGAAAAGGTTGGCTTTTTTAGCGTTTAGGATTTTCACTGCAGAACAATTTTATCACGTGTTTAGGACAAAAATCTAAACATTTTAACTGGCGATGTGAGTCCAGAACTTAAGATTGCGATGGCGAATCTTAGTGAGAAGGAAATACCATTGGGTGTTATTGAGGTGTGTTCAGTTTCTATATTTTTCTACTTTTAAAAGGATCTGGAAGCTTAAGGCACCGTTGAACTGCGTTCCTTTTTCTGATTTAGTGCAAGCATGCGGTGTTAGCGAAGAAAATGCAATCAAAAAATGCCAGTTAGACATCTGAGCGTTTGGAACTTACTACCATTATGTCAGTTCGATGGCATATTTTTATGTTTATTTCACGCATTCTGAGTTCCCGCTGTTATATCGATCCATGAATATTAATTTGAACACCCAAGTGATGATGGAATGGCTGGTACAATTGATTTGCTATCGACCGCAGATAGTAGATCGTGAATTTCGTTGAAGTAACTTCGTGTTAGAGAGAAGGCATCATTTGGCAATTGTCGTTGAAAATTTGTTCGTTCTTCCTTTGTCTTCCTTTCTTACACGGTATTTTCCTGCTTATGATATCAGTATCTTCCGATTAATTTCGGTGGTACTCGGTACGACTGAACTTTTTATACTGCAAAAGTGCCAGCCATTCCATCTGATTTCAGAGCGTCATCAACCATTAAATGTTGCAATTTCTGATACCGTGGTATTATGTTGGGATTTTATAGGTAAGTAATTTAGGTGTTCTGTTATTAAGTGGATGAAATTTAAACTCTTTTGGCGCGATGGTCATTCACGAAAGCTATTAAAGCCGTAAAGAAGGGTATTTATGCAATATGCGTACTTATATATTTATATACATATACATATACATTGCATATGTATATGTATATATACATGTGTATATATATACATATGTATTTTTAATACAAAGTAGTTCCTAGGTTAGTACTAAATCCATAAATGTCAGTGGAAATATTTCTTAGGGAAAAATTTTTGAAGAGTAAGAATTGAGAATTCTGGATCCTGCAACGTAGTTCTACATTGTATCCATAACTGTCCGGTACACCACATTCAGGCTATCCTAACTGACATTGCAACTCGTGGTGAGGCCGGGTCAGTTTTGGTGTTCCTGCCAGGTTGGAATGAGATCATGCTCGTCATGAATTTTCTCAATAACCACTCCGAATTTTGTAAGTCCTAATACTTTTTTGTCCATAGAAATTTCAACTTTAAACTTTAGTGTTAACTTTCATTTTAAGTTATCTTGTTTATTTTTAGCAAATCAATCGAAATATGTTATTCTTCCACTTCATTCACAACTTACTGGTGCAGAACAGCGTAAGGTTTTCGATCATTATGGCGATCGTATGAGAAAGGTAATGGATTACGTTCTGTTTATGCAAAGACCTTATAGGTTTGATCGTTAAGTGTCCTACGTTTTTTTAGATTATCCTATCTACAAATATTGCTGAAACAAGCATCACCATTGATGATGTAGTGTTTGTGATTGATTCGTGCAAGTGGGTGTTTACTTTACTTACCACTTTTTTTTTATTTTATTTTATATGACCCGTCTTCACGTCTACTGTGCGAATCCTAGCACTTCTCACATTCGATTCGTTTCCTTGCATCCATTAACCACGGAAATCTTCCAGTTTTTTTACGTGTGGTTTCCGTTTCTGCTTGAAGTTTTTTTATTTTATCTTGAATGTAGAATGTTGGTCGAGCAATTCTCCCTGGAGTCCTGAGATAATCGGGCTGGAGCGTTCCAAATTGGAATGCAGAGAATATTTTTTCCCAGACAAGTCCTGTACCAATCTCCCGACCCCGGAGGGATGAGAGGCCTGGTTGGACCGGAGCGGAATCGAACTAGCACCATGCTGGTGGTGACGGACATCACTACCACTGTGTTGTGCGCTCCCTTATATTTGCCACTAATGGTTATAAACTGAGTTTTGGTGTTTTCGGATTTTTTTCTAAGCGTCTTCACTAAATGCTGTTTTATTGGAAGGTGAAGTATTTGAAATATTAGACTTCGTCAAACTCTTCATATTTTATGTCGTATTGTTTATTGTTCTCTACTGGTTTTGTAATTATAACTGTTATATTGTGGTTGGCGGTTTAACAAGAGGTGGTTTAAGATGTGATTAATTGTTTGGGAGGTGTTTCATATGCAGCCATTTCTCTAAACTTTTAAAGAATTGTCGATCTGTGCTCCCCAGGTGTACCCCGCATACGGGTGATTGCTGATGGCCGCGTTAGATAGAAAACTAGCTGAGAGTAACGCAGAGCAAGGCTCTCCGTGGTGCACTGTTTAATGTGCGAGTCACCGGAAAGGGAAATCGTGGTTGATCTGGCCTGGGGTCCAAGTTTTCCGAATATCTCAACATCGTTGTGGTTGTAATTCACATCACATCCTACCGTGAAAAATTGTAATAGACAGAAAATAAAAGGTTAGCATTTAAAGAACTCATGCTTAACATGTTCGTCAGGGTAAAAGAAAGGATGTACACGTCGAACAATAACATGGTACATTTTGCGACTGTGTGGGCATCTCGCACCAACTTGGCACAAAGACGTGGTCGTGCTGGTCGTGTGAGACCAGGCTTTGCCTTCCACTTGTGCAGTAAGGCTCGATTTGATGCGTAAGTGTTCCGGTTTTTCACAGCTTTCTTTTTTATTCTTAACCACAGTCACATTATTTGTATATACTCCATCATTTTCGTGCTCATATGAATGAGTGTATACCAACATTCGGAGAAACTCACAGGCTCGAGCAGCATCGTACTGCTGAAATTCTACGTACACCGCTACACGAAGTAGCACTAACTATCAAACTGCTTCGTCTAGGAAGTGTTGGCGACTTTCTTGAAAAAGCTCTTGAAGCGCCACCTTATGACATGATAGTCGAAAGTGAGGCAATGCTGCAAAGTAAGTTTTAATAGTAGACCTCAAAGTTGCTGTTAACAATCTATTTTTATTTAGGCATTGGAGCTCTTGACCGCCACTTAGAACTTACCAGCCTTGGTCAAATTCTTGCTCGACTTCCCATAGAACCAATGATTGGAAGAACAATAGTCATGGGGGTCGCTCTGGGGTAGATACTTTTCTTAGGCAAAGACAATTTTTTGACTTTGGAATAGGTCACTTCAATTTACAGTAGTGACATTCAATGTGGCTTTTCCAGTATTGGCTCTTTGATGTGCGACATAGCAGCTGCATCATCCTTTTCATCACCTTTTGTACCTCGTGAGCGGTCACACACGCGACTAAATTCGTCTCAGCGCGCGTACGCAGGCGATCGATGGTCGGACCACATAGCTTTGGTTGGTGATGGTTGTTTAGAAGGGATTTTAAAAAGACTCTTTCTTGTAGGCGGTGTTGGCCCTTATTAAATTCTTTATTGAGGAAATGAAGTATATAAAGGCACTGCCTGAAGAACTTTCCTTTTCGAGCTCAAAAGACGTTATCTACATGTACTTTGTTGATGGCTAACGTTTCGACACAACGTTTCATCTTGTTCAGAACCGTTTTCCTTCTTGTCAAATGAAATCACCTGTATGTTGTTCACCTACTAAGATGAATGAATCATAATAGTAAGTAATATATGACGCTTCTTCCAACGGTTTACCGCCTCATCGTGACTGGGAGGTGTTCCTGGGTGTCGAACTGCGATGTATAGCGGGAGAGTTTCATCCCTCTGGCAGGGCCTCCCAAGGCTGAGAAAGAGTCCAGCGTTTCCATCAGGAAGCCTAGCTAAGAGTAAATCAATGCAATTACGAGAATCCACCACCGTCCTGGTATGAAGGTCTCATAGTGGCAAATCTCTCTGATCCACAAGAACTGCGACTACTTGTGGTGGTGAAGACCTGGGCAGACTTTGGTCAGGCTGACCTCGGGATTCCAAGGAACGACAATGGCTTAACCAGAAGATCTCCGAAAAGCGAAGATTATACGGGGGCCCGCGCAACTAGTGAGGATGGGCCGTTCAATTATCAAGTATCAAGTTAACACAACTTCCGAGATGCGCTGAGTACGATGTATCCCTTGACGGGGACCGAGGTGAAGATCACTGCATCCAACATATTTCATTTCCAGCGGTTCAGTTCAGTGCAGTTTTTTCTACTGTGATTTGTATCCAACTGATAGCTTCTTTAACATAAATTTTATATCTGGCATAGGTCCTGAAGAGCTGTTCTCCACAATCAATAATTCACAGAAAAATTTTTTGGAAAGGTCCTTCAGCTGGTGATCAGGCTGACAACAGGTTACTATTTCACTTCGAATCGCTATGATGAATCATGGTTATGCTGGTGTTCTTTTTCTTCTAAAGCTACGTGACCTCAGCTGTTGCTCGGAACTAAATTTGGATCAAAAGCAACTTCGTTCCTGACATGCAAGGTATGAAATCCTCTTCCACTCTATGGAATTTAGCTACACCTTCCGCCTGTACGTAAAAATCTTCATGCATGTTTATGTGGGATAGGCATCCTGGGAGTCCATTCGAACAAAAGCCGACAACTGGTGGGCGGATAGTGTACTAGAGGTGGTTGATTACTGTGCTCGCGTTAATCATCAGGTGATACTAACTTATGTGTTTTAATAAGTAGGTATAGGACGAGACATGTTGGTCTATCGATTTTAAAGTGCGAAATAACCGATGATTTTAAACCCGCAGTCTTTGCCACACTGACCCATTGATCTAGGGTCACCGTGATTGGGGGCATAACAATAATATATAATAGAGAATTAATAAACTCGAAAACAGTAAGATTGTCTGTTAGTGATATAGGGGGGAGAGTTCGTAGTTATCCCTCGCTAGCTGGATGTTGAGATAGCAGAGGAACGTCTTAGTGATGGTACTCTCTATCGTCCATCCTCTGAAAAGGAATATAAAAGTCAATACCGAAAGCTAAACAATCAATGGGTCAGTGTGGTGAAGGCTGCAGATTTAAAATCATCGGTTATTTCGCACTTTAAAATCGATAAACCAACATGTGCCGTCCTATAACTACTTATTAAAATACATAAGTTGGTATCACCTGATGATCATGCGTCAATCAATCCGTCATCATTTAAGGTTAGACCGATCATCAGCTGTGTAGACGGACCAACGGACAGAATAACCCGGTTTTTAAACCTGATACTTACCCAGTTGCTTAACCACATTCCAGCTCACCTCACAAACACCCAAATGTTCCTAGAACGTCTACGTAACCCGTCTCGCAATAACGTGTACGTGATGAAGTCTTTCGACGTTACCGCACTGTACACCAACGTATCGAATGACTTCGCAATGCAAGCCATCTTCGAACTTCTTGTCGAACATGAAGGAAGAATAAATATGCATGGCTTGTCCATCCAGCAGCTAATGGCTCTCTTAAACGAGTGCTTAAACTGCTCGATTTTCAGATGGTTTGGGAAATATTTCGCACAAGTAAGGGGGTTGGCAATGGGACAGCGATTGGCACCAAGCCTTGCCATTGTGTTTATGTCTAAGATAGAAACTCCTGCTCTCGATCTTCGGCCTCTACTCTACTGCAGATATGTAGATGATCGTTTTGTCGACTTCTCTACACAAAAGAAGGTGGACAAATGGTGTGAATTATTGGACGAGCAGTCAGAGGACATCAAGTCCATCCGGAAGAAACCGAAAGGCGACCGGCTCCTGTTTCTAAACGTTCAAATTAACTTATCAAGTCGCGGTTACCTGACAAAGTGGTACCGAAAACCAAGTAACAAGAACATCCTTGTTCATTTCCTTTCTTCCCACCCTTCACACACAAAGAGGGCGATTGTGAGAAACATGTTTCGAACAGCCACCTCTGTGTGCACTACCAGGGAACTAAAGAAGAGTCGCGCGACTTGGCTCGGCAAATAGCCATCTCCAATGGCTACGAAGTAGTAACCCCACAAGATAAGTTTAGATGGAGAGCGACACGCTCACGCGAAATACTTGGCCGAAAGAAAGTCCCGTTTATGTTGCCTTTTATAAGCGATGAAGTAAGCGTAGCTATAAAACGACGCTTAAGAAGGGCAGGTCTGGAGGAATCGGTAGCGACAGTTGAAATACCACCGTCCACTCCACGTCGTCAATTAGTTCGTAACCGCCTGTATGACCGTTTTAGCGGAGACGATTTTGAAGTTGAAGTCAATATCCTTGCACAGGAGTCCAAAACACCAGCGCGAAAACTTCTTGAGGATTTTTGGATAAATGCCAAAAACGCTACAATGAATAGCAGGGACGAATGCCCGGAGGTCATACGCGACCTGATCCCGTACGTTCGCATCGCTTTTTGATGTTGGATGGTGCAGTCGTCAACCATATGCGACTATAATCAGCTGTTCTAAACTTCCTCATTGGAAGTCACGAAAAAGCGGTGGGTTTCTCAAGAAGTTGTTGACCATGTAATTGCCAAGGGGTTTTTCGTCTTTTTGTAAGTGTTATTGAAGCGTTTGGCCTAGTAGATTGTATATCAACATGCCCTTCCAGACTCAGAAGAAGGCGATACTGCCGAAACATCAGCTAGTGTTATGTTGTATTGTGTTTTTTATGGAAGTAAATGTACGCTGGTTAACAACCTCGCGATTGCTGAACAAGAAAACGACACATTCATATTCCAATGCCGAGGTTAATAGAAAGTCGATCCTGGGAAATATTGCGTTCGTTCCCCACCGCAGACACCTGCAGTCCGGAGTTTTGCAAATATCTCAGGATCATTGAAGTCAATAGTTAGAGTTCTTTACGAAGACTCTAGAAGGAAGATATGATGCCTATCGAATTCCCAAAGCAATTAGGTAGTCACTCTGCTACTCTTACGCTCCGCAGGGACAAATGAAAAATCTGCTGACTCCCGCTTGTGTAACTCAACAAGGGTTGGGACCACAAGTGACAAAATTTCCTACGGTGAATCTTTGCGGACTATTCTTTGCTAATATCGGTAGCAATAGTAGAAATGAAGGGTTTTGTACTAACAGAGTGATGTCCTCTTGAGCACGTGGAACCAACTAGGTTATTCTGATGCACAGTGAGGACTGTTAAATACTATGAGTATAGAGCATTAATGGTAACAATATTTTGTAGACGTGTTTAAGGCTACAAAAGTCTGCCCAATCATTATGGAAACGGCTACTTTTATTGTCACAACCGAATAGTTGTTAGCTACTGGAGTACTATTGTAACCGAAGTTTTAGATTGCGGTCAACCATGATTTTCAACAAGCATCAGAGGTGGGCAGTCATGCAGAAGTATCATTGTGTAATTGTGTTTCGTTGAGTCAGACCATCCTGAAAATGACTGTGTGAGTCATGTTTTAACTTTTTCCAGTTATTGTTAAACTTGTTTTCATTACTGTGTGTTTTCCCCTTGGTTCATGTATACACTGCACATAATTAGTTGTTGTCATGTTCTGTAGCATTTCTTGAACAGTCACTATTGTTTCTATCCCATTACATTGAATATCAGAGGTGCCAAACGTCAACTGATCGACGTGCTCACTAATCAGTGTGGCTTCGAAGGTGAATTATTTACTGACTGGATGTCTGCATCAGAAAGTGACTACGATCTGTTATTATCGTTACTTATTGCTGCTTACTACCCAAATATCTGCTACTATCGAGGAAAGAGAAAGGTGCTTGTGTCTTTTTATCTTAAGTAATCATTGAGTGAAGAAAGTTGATATGAATTCTAATTTTATTTGGTTTGCCGTTTAAATGGTGTGCTCTTCAGACTCTACCTAAATCACTGATTCGTTAGTATTGAACCACTTGGTTAGTAATACTAACACTTTCGTTATATTTGCTAGGGATCGTCAAACTCTTACGTGGGAATAAATTTATTTTTTAAATTCTTTGCTTTCCAATACCTTCCTTGGGCTAGATGCCCTGCTGTAGCCCACGTAATGAACAGCAATTTTTCGTTGTTTCTTAGAATAACTGGTATTACAGATCTGGTCGTAATGCTTAGAGTCTGGTGCTCTTTTTCGACAACTGATGATAATTTATCGATAACTAGACGTTTCAAGGAGTTGAGAACTTCATAGTTTTATCTTAGGTTCAAGGCGACTGTTTTTGCACTACATGAGTAGAGATCAATTCATTTCGGACTCTGAGTATCATACAAGAGCAGTAATAACTTGCTTCATATTACACATCTCATCACTTCAAATATCTCCTTCTATCAAGTCTTTCATCTAGTTTGTCGTTTTTATCAAGTTTATCTCCAGCTTATTAGTTTGGTTCCTCACATTACTAGTTTATTAGTTTTTTTCTATTAATCCCATGTTAGCTTATCAATGAAAGAATACATCTTCATTTATTTAAGGTGTATACTCTTGAACAAGCCTCTGCACTAGTAAGCAAAAGTTCTGTTTTGACGCCATTTCAAGGCGATAATTTTGAATTACCTTCTCCACTGATTGTGTTCTCAGAGAAGGTAGGTTCCACATTTTTAAATCGAGATTTTTTCCTATTATTACTGCTGGACCCCGTTGCCACACGTTTTTTTTCTTCTTAGAAGGGTTTGTCACATACCTGATTTCTGATTCTACACTTCTTACCAAGCCGGCAAAGTTGGATCTTAGTAACATAAAGATACCACATTCTGTTGAACTACGAGGTGAAGAATGGAAAACAGTTTTTAAAATGAAATATTTAGCATGGTGAACGACTTGTACAAAACCACGTTAGTTTTTCGTCACTGAGTTTTTGTACTATTTGGAGGTTAAAGACGGGTAGTTTCCATATTTATGGCTTGCAAAAGTGTTTTTAGTCCTCTTAGCCCAATGCAATTAAAACTGATTACCGTTTGAAATTGATTGACAAGAACGCTGTCGTCTTTTTTTATTGCTTGTTAGTGTTATTATCTTACAGCTTCGTACCCGTGTCATCTCGTGCAAGCAGTTATCAGTAATTTCGGGAGTACAACTGCTTTTGTTTGGCTGTCGCAAAATTGAATGTGTTGGTAAAGACTTGATTAGGATGGACGACATGTAAGTATTCTATTAATTAGAAAAATTATGTTTTCCGAACTTATATTATTGGTCCCATTGTCTAGACACTTTTTGCAGACTTTCATCTTCGTGATTCATTTCAGGATCACACTTAAAATGGATGTATCTGTGGCCGCATCGATTGTAGCACTGCGTCCATGTATTGAAGCGATGCTGGTTAGAAGTTGTTTGAATCCAGAATCACTTATGGCAGCTAGTGAACAAGGTTTGTGTTAGCGGGAGGTGTGTAGAATTTTTTAACCATTCCAACAATAGTTGTATTAATTTGTAGTTGAAACTTCGTGCTATATCTAGATTATGTGTTCTATAGCTTTCTTTTCGCGCTGACGTTTGGGTGCTATCGAGGCTTGATCTATTTCTTTTCAGATCGGGAATTATGCTCATTACTTCGAGAGTTGTCATCACGTAGATTCTACGCAAGTGGTGGCCCGATGAAGGATGATCTGTTGACAGATGCGGCTTTGGTAGTTATTAAGTCTTTTCTTTTCCTGTTCTTTTTATGCCATTTTGAAATGTAGCCTTTTCGGCACTTAGGGTCCGACCTACGATTTCCACTCATAATGTGCGAAAATAACTGCCGCATTCAACGCACGAAAAACTTTATGAATAGGAGTACAAACCACTAGAATTTTTGCCATTAATATTGGAAGATTTATTGTCTTCCCGACATGAAATCTTGGTTTTATGGATTCCAGACATCGTTCTTTCGCCAGCTTTTTTTTCATAAGGGCTCGTATTTGGAAAGTGATGGCAACGTTACATGCAGAATTTCGCCCATTAGGAGAGGATGATGTTCTTATATGCGTTGTTAACGTCTGACATTTGTGGTTGCTGCGATTTCACTTGAAACGTTTAAAAATTTAAATTTCATTTCCATTTTCTTTCTGGAAATTTTTTTCCTAAAAAGTTTTGAAAATCAAATAACGCCTAAAACAAGCTTAAGCAGGCTGGTGAAAAGCTCTTCTATAATCCAATAGGGTTCCCAACTTGTCAATTGTTCTGCTTATCGAAATATTATCAGCATTTTGCGAAAAAACAAAAACAGTTTTGGACCTTAGGTGTTTGGAAAACTGTTGTTAATTTGCGTTAAGTTCGATTACCGTGTTTATGTGAGAGGTTTCAATGAATATAGTCCCTTCATAGGCTCGGCCCATAACGGCTCGGAGGGAACGTGGAGGTCGTTTCGGAATGAGAGGTAAATTCTGTTTCTATCCGGTAACTGTTTCATACATAAAAATGTGTTTGGTAAATCGATGGTGAGAGAGTGATGTTGCATCATCTGCTCTTTGCTCTTGTTGATGTTCCATTGAAAACCAGGGATGTATTATAAAGAAAATAAGGTATTATGAAGAATTTTATAACAAGGTATTATTTAAAAAAGGAATTATTGTCTAAAGTCGGGCCAATTTACTTTATTTTATTTTTAACTTTTTTACGCGTATTAACCTTTGTGTCCTCTCCTGTTGTTAATATCTGTTGATACACATGGGTTCCAGTAACGAGCATGTTTTTTCTCTCACACACTAGAGTTGGCCAACTCTGTGAGCTCGAAAAACACAAAAAGAGTCATCTTTTTCGGTTAGAGTAGACCTTCGAACTTCTACTTCCAAGGTGAAGGCTTCAACTTTGCTCGCGTAATATCCTATGAAACTCAATTCCTAACGTCTTTTGTCCAACAGCTGATGTTAGTACCCAAAATTTGTCCATTTCATTTGGTTCTCGGTCTGATTGCTTGTGCTACGTCCTTTATTGTTGGATTCGAAACTACGGAGTCCCTCTTACTTGCATTCATTTCTTTGTCATTGCCTGGCTGCTTTTCTCAGCTCCTCTCGGCGTTCATCTCCTATGCGTTACAGTGATTGTGTGATCTTGATTTTGCTACGTGGGTGCATATTTACGGAGCATTCTAAACCATTTATTCTGTTGTGCGCGAATATGACAGTAGGAATGGATCTATTCAGCACAGGTTGAGTAGTATATGTACCGGTCAACGGCTTTCACTCTTGTCTCTCATTGTTGTCTTCGATCCATACAAACAAACACATGATGTCTGGTTTAGAAAATAAGTCAAAAGTCCTAGCACTTCTTTCATTCGGTTCGTTTCCTTACATCCATAACCGTGAAGTTTTTCGAATTCTTGCGTACGTCTCCACACAGGCCGCTTGAAGATCGTTTTTTTGTCTTCTTTATGAATGTCGTTGAATTTTTATCGGATCGATTTTTCCCAGCATTTTGAGATACCTATGTTGTTGTGTCCTTATATGCTCATAGCAGCTAGCCGTCGTCTTTTCGTGTGATGGAGGTAGTCATCTGATCTGCTGGTGCGAGTCCAGTAGTCTCTTGACTACACCGAAAGCATGGTTAGTTTACTGGGACTGGAGTGGGTCGAATCAGCGAGTTACTCGGACTGAACGGCATCACTGCTATCATGCTACTCGCATTACGTTTTCGAAACGAATGCTGAATAATTTCGATGACATGTTGTCGCCTTGTCGAGCCCATCCATTTAAGTTGGTTTCAGAATGGTGACGTTTTTGTTTCGGTGTTATGTATTCAAGTCGATCGGAGGGATACATATCGGCATCTTATACTTCCTCGATACCTGTTTAAAGTTTCTTGTTGTGCATGTATACTGATGAATCCAGTGAAGTTGTCTTAGACGACAAACAGCGTTTGGTTTCGCAGATAGTTGCCGATGTCATGTAGGTCGTTCTTCTGTGGAGCAACTCAATTGGTTTACTATGTTTCGTGTCAGTTCCTTTCCTTAGAATTTGCTCTGCAGGTTTTACCAACAAAATAGCATGTCCAGGTTCAAAATGGACAACTACGAAGGGTATATATTCATGATGTATAACATGATACAAAGGCTATTTCTTAGTGTATCTTAAATGACGAAAGTCTGCGAAAAGTTCGTCCAGTCTGTTGAGTACTCATGCTGACGAGTCCGAGCCGAGTTTCTTCAAATGTCCGGATCTAATTTTAATAGACCGAGCATTGCACTTTTTTTTCAACGAGTGGACAACATGTCAGATTTGAAAAGAAAAGATAAAGAGACGATATATCCATACCCAGTCTGAATTAACGCAGGTGGACATGAAGGTCATGGAAGAGATCAGAGATTCACGACTACACTACTAGATGCTACTAGATGATTATTTCCTCTCGATGTCGTATTCTAACTGATGAATCCTCTTAAGGGTATGGTGAATACCTGTAACTTAGCCTAGTATTAGCGTAGAAGGGGCGCGTGAAGTGCAGCGCATTGGTACCAGACTTGTCTGGGAGGATGGCAGCACTGGCTCTATGCATCGGTAGGCTACCGCGAGTTATTGTAAAGGCCAGATATGCATTCAATCACCTCCGACGATTCTTAAAGAAGTCGAATGCAACATGAAGATTTTTACGTACAGGCGGAAGGTGTAGGTAAATTCCATAGAGTGGAAGAGGATTTCATACCTTGCATGTCAGGAACGAAGTTGCTTTTGATCCAAATTTAGTTCCGAGCAACAGCTGAGGTCACGTAGCTTTAGAAGAAAAAGAACACCAGCATAACCATGATTCATCATAGCGATTCGAAGTGAAATAGTAACCTGTTGTCAGCCTGATCACCAGCTGAAGGACCTTTCCAAAAAATTTTTCTGTGAATTATTGATTGTGGAGAACAGCTTTTCAGGACCTATGCCAGATATAAAATTTATGTTAAAGAAGCTATCAGTTGGATACAAATCACAGTAGAAAAAACTGCACTGAACTGAACCGCTGGAAATGAAATATGTTGGATGCAGTGATCTTCACCTCGGTCCCCGTCAAGGGATACATCGTACTCATCTCGGAAGTTGTGTTAACTTGATACTTGATAATTGAACGGCTCATCCTCACTGGTTGCGCGGGGCCCCGTATAATCTTCATTTTTCGGAGACCTTCTGGTTAAACCATTGTTGTTCCTTGGAATCCCGAGGTCAGCCTGACCAAAGTCTGCCCAGTTCTTCACCACCACAGGTAGTGGCTGCACTTGTGGATCAGAGAGAGATTTGCCACTATGAGACCTTGATACCACAGGACGATGGTGGATCCTGGTATTGATTTACTCTTAGCTAGGTTTCCTAATGGAAACGCCGGATTCATTCTCAGCCTGGGAAGCCTTGCCGAAGGGCAAATACCCCCGCTGTACATCGCATTCTGTACATCGTACACCCAGGAACCCCTCGTAGCCACGTTGAGGCAGTAAGCCGTTGGGATGTTGCACAATAGTTGTTTTAACACAATGTGCTAATTACCTTGAAGGCAAATGGTCACTTTCAGCACTTATACTATGATTTAAACTAATTTTAAAAGACAGATGATGCAATTACAAGAGTCCTGCGATATGAGCGATAGTCGGGGCTTGAGATGTGCCTGATGCCGGCGGTAACTCCTTCTGTGTGCTCACTATTCACCGCACCAACCGAGGCCCTTGCTTTGCCTTTCTCTTATCCAGTTTTTGCTTTAACTTTGCCATCAGTAATCATCCATCAACGAGAATGATCTGGGGAGCACAAATTGACATCGAAATCAGTTAAGCAAGTTGAAGTTGTAGTGAAAATCACAATGCCTTGCTTTTTATTTATTGCTTGTTTTTCTTAATTAGCAGGGTGTTATGTGGAATACAACCACAAGGATGATGAAATATCAACAAAACTCGGGACCTGGGTTGGGCTTCGAGACCGCGAGTAACTTTTCCAGGGGCTCATGTGCTATCCACCACAACGAACAAGGCCCTTGTTTTGCTTTTCTCAGAAAGGTTAGTCATTTCTTGAAACGTTTTTAATATTCATCTGTTCCAGACTACCGAGGTAGAGGTGATGGTGTTAGGCAAGGTCAGCAACGAGGAGGTGTCTGGTATAGCGGAGGAGACGGTTTCAATGGAGCAGAAAGAGGTGATCTAATGCGATCAGAAGGATATGGGGAGAGTTGGAGGAGTGGTGGTGGTCCAATAAGAAACTCCAATTGGAGTAGAACTGAAGCAAGGAGAGGCTATAGACCTTATCCACCACGTGGTCAGCGTTGGTAGCTTTTATTTAAAAAGGCTGTCTTCACCTTTTGATGTCACTACTTTATTCTTTAAGTTTGTTTTCTCAGTGTCATTTTAATCTGTACAGTCGACGTTTCGTAATACTACTCATGCGTCTTTAATTTGAGTTATATCTCTAATATTTTTGATTTTCATTGTAATGGTAATAATCGTGTTGTTTCTCATGTTTGTAGAAGTGAAGTAGTCGTCATTGTTGTGAAGTGTTGTCATGGCGAAGTCATGTAGGAATGGTGGATTTCGTTACATAGCTTGTTGAAATAAACTGGCTTAATGTGTGGTTTTTGTCTTTGAAATCATGTTTTCGGTTTTATCCAGTATATCCGTCTTTTTATTTTTAGAGCTTTCATGGTTTTCTGTTTGTGATGGTTGAGCCCCATATCCATTGTCCGTCCCAACTATGTTTCTACTGACTCGATCTACTTTTCCATCTTGTTTGTCGTATGGTTCTGTCTGATCTACAATTATTTGATGCAGTTGATGCCAACGTTGCTTCTTAATGGTGGTTTGTAGTTTTCATAAATCTAATTTTGATATAGGGCGGCGTGTGGGGCAATAGTCGGAGGCGCCCTGCAACTCACAGATGGGGTCGATCCTCCTGGGCCAGCAAACCTTCTATTCCTCCGGGGTCGGCAAATTTGTACCAAAGGTGTCTGGGAGGTTAACAACACTGGCTCGATACATCGGTACGCCACTTTAAGTCATTGTAGAGGCCAGATATGCGTTCGACCAGCTCCAACGATGCTTAATGAAGTCGAATGCATGCACGTTTATGGAGCTGTACTTAACAATATTTCCACTTGTTTTTGCTCCAGTTTAAGGTTTTTCGAACTCGGGTAAGTAGTAGGTAACACCGTTGTATGTAAGTAGTAAATAGATGTGGAAATAAAAATGAACGGTATAATAAGCATTCCATTCACAATATTAACGTTTTATTTACTGCCTTTTACAGTTTTTCACGGCAGAGTATTATGTGCGATCCAACCACAATGAGATGTTTTCAAAACTCCGGACCGTAAGCGTCTGTGATGGGGAGCAAACGCGCTGTTACCAATTCCGGAGGCTAACGGGATCACCACGATACCGTTTGTGTTCTTCGTTTTGTTTGTCTCGTGTTCGATCCCCACCGATGACACATGCAGTCCGGAGTTTTGAAAATATCTCCGCATCTTTATGGTTGTAAGACCATTCATTTATTCCCATAGCGCGTCGTAGCTGGCAATGGATACCGTTCACTCTAGGAATACTACTTCCGCCACAGTTTTCGTGTGAGATCCTTTATTATTGCTATAGAGTAGCCACTTCACTTGGGGAAGGTGAGTGTGAGAGGTGGAGGGAGGTAGTCAAAGAAGAAGAGTAGGAAAACATGTGTGAAGTAATATTTTTTAACAGTATGTTGACATATTTGATCTTTTGAAAAGTGTTCTTCCGTCCGTACATTCTTTAAAAAGTGACATAATGCATGTTTGGTTATTCTAAAAGGTGAACGTTAGCGAAATTATACCAGCGTAGTTAGGCTTAGTTAGGCTCATTCTGGTGTTTCACGAATGCTTTTTTTGCTTGTACTAGATATTGTATCTTGGGATTTAACTCGTATATGTGATATCTCAGCGAAAATTGAGTTATTGAACTTCGTAGGTTTGGACGTTAGAGAAGATTTCATGTGTACGACAGAAAAGGAAAAATCGAATGCGCCAAAGGGAACGAAGGTGAGTTTTTTCTCAGGTGGAGATTTATCTGGTCTTGGAGGAGTTTTTGCCATGAGATGACAGTTTTTTCCCTGTTTATAGCTTTTGTGTTGTCTTTCAACAGAAGTGTTTTGTCTTCCCAACTCTGGAAATGCGTTACAAAAAGAAAATTCTTAGGTTGTTCTGAGGCGTCTTCCACGTGATATGACAGAAGTAGACCTTATCGCAAAGCTTGGACAGACACCACCGTCAATCTATACCTATTTTGTTCCTGCTGATAAGGAGTAAGTAGTCTTACGTTTGAGTTGTGGTTTAACTAGAAGTTGTGGAACAGGTTTTGGCAAAACACTTCCGTTAACAGTTTACATGGTGTTCGAGAAGTATGTGCATATAAGGAGCTCTTGGTTTGTCTTACACATATTTTTTGAGGTTTATTACTCTTGCATCGCAAGAACACGTAAAAGCTGAATTTGCTTAAAGTGTTCGAAATGACCCCCTTGGATTTGAGACAAACCTGCAACGACCATATGGGCTCCACGTTTCGATACTCGTTGCTAGCAATTCACTGACAGTTTGAGTAAGCTCCATGCGCTGGTGGTTCAATTCAGTGGTTTCTTATTCTTTAGTTTCTTCATTGGGCGGATTTAACTTCGGTCGACTAAAGGGCAATTGATCCTGAGTGGGTATCACGCAAAGTTTGATTGTTGATTCGTGATCGATTCCTTTCGATTCATGGGCCAGTACCGACTCCTGTTGAATGGTAGTCATACTGATGTTTTCCTATTTCCATGGGAAAGACGTTTTCCTAAGAAAATCGCGCTAATAAATCAGGGTTAATCTCCACTTTTTTATTGCTGAAAATAGTGATTTTCCTGGACCAACATTGTTTTTGGAAACAGTGACTTCTTGAGAATTTAACTTCTTTGAGATCGTTTCAACTTTGGTCTAATTGTGCTTTTTTTCAAATATGAACGAATTGAACTATAAAAATCTCATCTGACCACGAGAAACCTTCCAAATGGCGCACTACTATGATTTGGGCAATGCGCATTTCTTCATTTTTTTTTTCGCTCGATGAGCTTTGAACATTATGCTAGCAGAAACTATGCCATCGTTTGGACTAATTCTATCCTATTCTTTTGTTTTAACGATCAGTCTAGGATCCACGCTGCGATAACGACTGAGTGTCCTCTTCACGTAAACATTTTCTTCTATCTGTGGCTTCTTAATCTTCTAGGCCGTTTTAAATGAGGTTTACGCCTTGTTGCAATTGATGCAGTAGACTTCGTTTCCGTCAAGGCGATCAGCAGCTTTCCATAGGCTTTAATAGCTCCCAAAGACAAAATGAATTAAACATTAAGACAAAAATGATGAAAAAAAAGTCGCCGGTCACCTGTCTCCTGTTGTTCGTTGTTTGGGTCAAGTGGGCTCCAGTAAATCGTCCATTTCTCCTCGTATGCAAGCCTTGCCCAGTGGGTTGTGCTCGCTCTAGGAACCCGTTGAGAATTATATCATTCTTACAGGGTTCCCGTGAAGAACTCTGACCATCGGGTCGGTGGTCTTCCTACTGTGCTATTGACATCGCGACGAATCTAGTCGGTAATGGCGGCTATCCATCAGTTGTCGTTTATACGCATTACGTCTGCTGCCCATCTTATCCTCTGCAGTATGATGTATAGAACGGAACCTTTCATTTTTGACTGCTTTGACTTTCCGACAGCCTTTAAATGAATTGAATAAATCTTAGTTTTTATTGGTTTTGCGACATCGATATATGAATTTACACCATAGTTCTTCGTGATCCAGGCAGCCTTCATTGTCCCTGAGGTTTTAGCAGCCTCTCCGTACTAATCCTGCCCAATACTGCCGAATCGGGACTCTTTCGAGGTCAGGAGAACGAGCCCTGTTTGTTTTGCTGTGTTCAGCTTTCTGTTACCTACATATAGTTTGCTGAGCTCTAAACAGGAGAGCTGGGTACACTCACTGGTAGCTTGTCAGTCTCATCCGGAGCGGACGCGAAGCTTATTTGCTGAAAGCTACTCATAACCACCTCTCATTTACTGCTCTGTCACTTTATTGCAGGCTGTTAGGTAAATTGAATCGTAGAATGAAATCTGCCTAAACGAGAACACACCCACACGCGCATGCATGAGTTCGTTCTCCCGGACACAGAAGGTGTGTGCCAAACCAGCGGTCAAGGAGGAGGGGGTCCGTATTCTGGATTCATCTGCATGTCAGGAAAGCATATGGTCGCTTTTTCTTCGCGGTTAACATCCTGTTCGCCACCTGGGGCGCGATATGTCGTCTGGCGATTAAGCTGTATGGGATCCCTCTAAGAGGTGGTATCGTTAAAAAGAGGAAGTATAGGCGAATAAATAAAAATAGTCAATATTAAGCATAAAGGGGAAGGCTCACAATGCCCAGAAGCAAATTCAGACGTGCATGCTTATCAGTCATTCTTTAAAATTTCCGTGTTATCTACTCATATGTTTATATGAACATAGTTAACGTTCAAAAAATGAAATAGCGAAAATTCTTCTAACGAAAGAAATTGATTTGGCATTTTAAAGAATGGAGCCGTATGCCTATTCTCGATGCTATTTCACGTTCGTAAAAAACTCGGAAGTATTGGAGTTCAGTCGACGTTGGAATGGTTATCGTTTTGTTGACGCGAACGGTATGAGAATTCGTTTACTCACAATGTGTTTATGGTACATGGATATCACCACGAAGTTAATAAGAGATATAATAGCGGAGACATAGATCTAGGGAGACGATGTTTTATAGGTAACCACTCCATCGCAGTGGTTGAATTAACAGCTAATGATCGAGTACCACGTAAACCTCGAAGTGAAGTGTCGAAAGATCCTAAATGTGGCACCATTGAGAATGGTAATTTGATCTGAGCCGGTGTTATTTCTACCTGGCCATACGTTTAAGAATTGATTTGCAGAAGTTGAATATAAACAGTTCATGCATGACCTCGAAGTTGAATACGAAATGGCTAGGCTATCTCTAGACGAGCAATTACTGCACGCTCAACAGTTGAGAATAGATGCAAAAGGTATGAATTTGTAATTTACTATTTTTCGATGTGCATACACGAATCTATTATTACATTGTCTATTCACAATAGCTGATGGTCCAGCCACTTAGCCTTCACTAGAGCCTAGAGAGGTGGAATTGACACGCGTTCTGCTCAGTTTTTCTCGGTCGAGTTTATGGAAGTTTGACCAAGTAGATTCAAATTAACCTGTCCGGACTCTGAAAAAGATGAAACAGTCGAGAGGTCTATTGTGAATAAATAGTGTAATAGCAACCTGGTGTCGGCTCATAAAGAAAACAATGATTCATTCGTCAACGACGAGCTTAACTGAAAGTCGGTTCTAAGATTTGCACTACGAATTTGTTTTGTGGACTTTTTTAGTGGAGTGCCCGTTGAGCAGTGGTTAAAAGTGCCCAGTAATACGCGCATGGTCATATGTTCCATATTACGCACCGGGTTCACCAAGCGGTCTGTCCCTT
Organism: Angiostrongylus costaricensis; assembly: GCA_900624975.1. Taxonomy (NCBI): domain Eukaryota; kingdom Metazoa; phylum Nematoda; class Chromadorea; order Rhabditida; family Metastrongylidae; genus Angiostrongylus; species Angiostrongylus costaricensis. Next base: position 60,594 of record UYYA01000299.1, read on the forward strand.
CGGGGTTGACAAATTGGTAATAGCGCACGACACAAGGTTGATCATTGCCGGACGCTCTTTCCTCTCTTCCTAAGACTTTTAGGTAAATAATTCCACAGTTTCAAGTACAACCACAGAAATGCTGAAGTACTAGCAAAACTCGGGACGTCAGGTCAGCTTGGAAAGCCGAAAATAAAAGCGTAGAACATTGTGATTTCAACTGCCGCTTCAGCTTTATTGGATCCAATGACGATTTGTGCTCCACAGATCATTCTTGTTGAGGGTGATTGCTGATAGCCTTGATCGAGTAAAAACGTGGGTAAGAGAGAACCCAAGTAAGGACCTCGGTTGTGGTGGTGGTGGATGGCACGTTAACCTTCAATAAGGTTAATCGAGGGTTCGAAGCCCTTTTGAGGTTTCGAATTTTGGCCATATGTTAGTACCATGTGGTTAAACTTTAACTCGGACCCTGCCATGCGCATCCGTGTGTGGCGCAGTGGTCGGAGGCATCCTTCGGTAGACATTGGATCGATCCCCACGCCCAAGGCTCTCCAAGCCTTCTAACCGTCCTGGGTCGGCAAATTGGTACCAAACTTGCCTAGAAGAATAACAACACTGGCTTGATATAGCGGTAGCCCTTCACGAACTAGATAATGCATTCAATCACCTCCAGCGATGCTTAATGAAGTCGAGTGCATGGCGCATCCCTCAGGGATTGATCAACGCCAAAATCTTTATCCTTTATCTTTATTTGTAAAACCTGTGGCTTTTTTTAGCATTTGTTGTTTGTTTGCTGCACGAAATACAAATTGGCAATTACTTCGTAATCATTACCGTTTTTTAGCTTCTGCTGTCCAACCCACCCCACTGACACATTACATAATTAAGGAGATGGATGCAAAAGCTCAACGGAAGATGGTAAGTGTGCGCATAAAGGCCGTTTCGTGTCAGTAGTGTGATAATCTTCAATATACTGTCATGTACTATCTACACTTCATGGCTTTACTGTTTTAAATCATTCAGTTTTACCACACGTTCTCTTAACAAGCCTTGAAAGGATTGAAATGACACCAACAATTTGGCTCAATGGTGTCAAAGTGGTTCAGTTGGACCCACTATTTCAAAGGACACGGAAATATGGCTTTTTTCACTGTTTTCACTAAGATGTTTAGTCATTCGCTCGACATTCATCATGATGTGCGTTTGTTACTGGGCAAAACCTAGGTGTTGACATCTCTTGCTCAGCGGTTGTCATTAAGACGCAGATCACTAGTTTACTTGAGTTTCGACATCTTTGCATATGCGATAACATCCCCAGTCATCTTTCGTCAAAATATATACGAATTGCGGATTACTTTGCTCCACTTATGTGAAATCTGATGCTGCTACTTGATTACATGCTTCTGAGCGAAATGACTGAATGGTATCCGTGAATGTAGTGTGGAAAACGTACTTGTTTTTGCACGTGGTTAATGATTGGTGTTATAAATGCGAAGCGTTTAGAAAAGTCAAGGTTATATAGTTGCCGAGCATCCACTTTCTACAGTACGTTTTTCCGCTCTAGTTTCCGGGGTCGTTGGACAAGTGGTAAATAGTTAGCTCATGTCATACGGTACTTCGTATTGTTTGTTCTGCTGGCACCTTAAACGTACCCGTTTGAACTTAAAAATAAACCAGAACTCGTGCGAAGACCAATGCAGATAGCCTGCATTTACGAATGCAGTTAGCCTGCATTCAGAAAAAGTGCTATTTCTAAATGAAGCTAGGTAACATGACAGCAGTTGTTGTACATGTTAGTGCATAATGGGCAATAGGTGGAGATTTCCCAGAATGATATACAGCTGGTGCAAAGAAAGGGCAGCTGTGTAAAAAGATAGAAAATATTTTGTGTAAAATATAGAAGTTTTACCTCCTAACGGTCTACTGCCTCATTGTGGCTGGGAGGTGTTCTTGGGTGCCGGGCTATGATGTACAGTGGGGATTCATCTCCCCAGCAAGATGTCCCAGGCTGAGAAGGAGTCTGGCGTTTCGTCAGGAAGGCCAGCTAAGAGTAAACCAGTAGCAGGATCGGATCTGCCACCGTCTTGGTATCAAACTGGTCTAATGGTGACAGATCTATCTCAGATCTACAAGGGCGGCGACTGCCTGTGCTTGTGACGACCTGAGACAGCCTGACAAGGTTGACCTCGGAACTCCTAGGAAACCGGCAAAACTCTAAAAAAATGGAGATTATGCTGGGACCTTGCACAACCAGTGAGGACGGGTCATCTAAGTATCCAAGTAAGTATAGAAGTTGCTATAACTACGTGGTGACATTGCACAGATTTGATGTGATGTCATTGTCATTGTTAAATCTCAACTAGGAGAACTAGTAGGTGAATGATTATATCGTTCTGGAACAAAGAAATTCTGGTTGTGAGGTTGCTGTGTAACCTAAGAAGTATATTTATGAGTTGGACAGCAACATCGTTATTCCCCAATCTTCTATGAGCGCTCTCCTGAGAAGAGAATTCAAGTTTTCCTTCAAATCGAGAAATTTGCGACATATTTTGCTTTCAGAAAACTTTGGCAATTCATACGATTAGCAGCCCAACACTTTTTGTTTACGTGGAAGTTCTCCTGGCAATAATTTCACACTTCTAGTACCAGAGTAACAGAATCTTTCTATTAATATTTGGAAATTATGCAGAAATCATTCCATAGGTTCTTATCACGCCGGTTGACTCTAGTATTGGAATACAATTGTCTTATCAGAATTTTTAACTGTTTTATCACTTATCTATTAATTGGTTAGTATTGAAAAGATAAGTAAAAGTAGAGAAAATTAGCCATACAGATTCGCGTTTACGATAATTGGTAGCATTTCTAACCCATTTGCGACGGTATGGGCACTGCAGGTTTTTTGAGAAAACTTCATTGGCCGGTAACTTGATCAACAATTAATTATTATTTCACTTCAGTAGAAAGAGTTATTGTATGGAATGCGCGAATACCGCGAAAGAGTACCGAGGTAGATTCAATATAAGTTGCCATACACTGCTAAATTCCAGTAGCAATGTGCTAGCATGGTGTACCATACTAAGACATAGGTAAATAGTAACGTACGTGTCAATGATAATGGTAATGGAGTGATAAAGCAAAATCTCTGCTAGAATCCTGTCATGTCCATCAGGCCTTCAAGTCGTCTAGTTATTAGAGAATTTGTTCCTTATTGCCAAAAAATCAGAAAGTTCTTAGTTGACGAAAAATTGTTCGTATTCCATTGTGCCAGCCGCAGGGATGGAGCGACGTTGCGATTGGGTTAATCTAAGGAAGTTGTTCTAACTTCCTTTTATGTAGACCATCTTTCACGTCCATACACAAAAACAACCAAATCAAATAAAGCACATTGTGAAATATTACTATTTAGTATATACTTCATTGATTTTATGTCGCAGTTTCTTCAACAAGTCTGAAACGAGATATTGCCGTAGTTTTTTGATGGTATTACTGATGGTATCAACGTCGAGGATCGTAGCTACACACTCTAAACTCGAAGCTTTCAATTTTTCGGAAACTAATGATGAAATATTTCTCCAAAGTTTGTCCAGTTTTTTAAATCGCTTTTGACATTCCTTGATGCTGCCATTGAAAAATTGATTTTCGAATTCGAGTTTCCAGTTTCATAACCTTAACGAGAGACTATGCCGTGCATTGAAAGAAACAATTTTAAATATGAACAAATTTTATGAAGATCGTGTAGTAGCTGATTATCTGAGTACTGAGAAAGAGCGATGCAGGTAGATTTCCAAAAGTTTAGATCTAGAGACGAATTCTACTTAATTACAAATTCTACATTCGACTGTAGACAGTGTTTCGAAAACATTGTAGAATGTGATCGTCAGCAAACTACTGGAGAACCTAAATGGTGCATGTCTCGAATTCGACAGTTTTTAAACGTGTAAGACTCTAATCGGCGCTACGTAACTTTAACAGCTCATATTTGCTGTTGAAATATATCAAAACTCTCCGAACTGGCCTATTTATGGTAAAGCAATATTAAGAGAGCACCTAGCGCACTTACTTGTGTTACGCTGTTGTTTTTAGGTCAATATGTGTTTGTTATAACAGTGCAATATCTATTCCATAGTAGGTGATCACTCGGGAAATCTTGCCTGTTCATTGAATTTGGAGGCCTAATATCAACACGTGGTTTAGCTGATGAAATATTTTCATAGCTTCTGTACACAGCACCGCAGTAGGAAAGTGCTTTGAATTTTGAATTTAGTTTTTTGATCTGTTGTTTTATATGAACACAGAGCTGACCTTTCTTTTCACCAGTGTATAACATTGTTTATCACCATCATACGTGAAGTCGGGTACATACACTCGAGCATCTGAAGTGTCCATTTTTCACTTTTCATTTTCATTCTTTCATTCTTCTTTGCATAAGCAGTTGTTCATGTGACATTTGTTTTCCTAGAGGGTTAGCAGCTCGATCACTGCTACCGCTTTATCTGAACTTAAAGTAATTAGGCATTTCTTGTTAGCAGTTTTATCCTCTCTACACGTTATCATCATGGATTGATCAACGTCGAAGACCTTGTCCTTTATCCTTTATGGCTGGAAACGGAAGCAGGTCGTCTTCGGAGTCCTTTTTGTATATTACCATTGTACTTTCAATAACTCCAAACCTTTATCAACATCCGTTTCGATGTCATGGTGCTGCGTAGACAATGTACACGGTGTTACTGTTGGTGGAACACTTCATCAATCTGCTAGCGATGCTGGCAAGTTGTTGCATAAGGTAACAGCGAACACGCTCATTGATCAATTAAATTTATTTGTTGAAATCACTTAGCTTTAAGAAGTGCGCTTTTCAATGTTGGACAAAATCTGCGAGAAGCATGATTTCGTAGTCCATCTAACAACTGCAGTAAAAGTTTAATATAATAGAGAACACTGCTGAGTTAACTATGAAATTAACACGACGACTGTTACAGTTTTTGTTGTGTAAACACTGCACTAACTGCAGGATCGACGCCGTGCTGCTCGATTAGCATTCGATCGGTACGATACGACGAGTACGGAACGGAAAGGCGGTGTAATTGAGATTAAAAACAGTTCACGTGGATGGGGTCTGCGATCACGTACGTTGGTAGATGACAAAGAGAAGATACGGAGTGCTGAGAGGTTCTTTAGATTCTCTTGGCATAATATTTATTCTAATATACGTTTGTACTGAAGCATTTCCGCTGGCCAAGATTTTGTTTTCCAGCGACCTCAAATATGCAACGAAAGAGTCATCACCGAAGGACGAGAATGTCGAGGATACTGACAGCATAACAAGACTTTCCGCTAATGCTAAGAAATTATCATTAGAAGGGAGGAAGAAATCCCCGTCCGGAAAATTAGACAAAGGACCCCCCAAACCACGGAAGGAGCGACTACGGTCGAAACCAGAGGTTACAGCGCATGAGAACACTGATAAAGGTTGCTTTTATGGTTTATTCTTCTCTCTGAAGTCCTTTAAAGTCATGCCTGATATTGTTCATTGCACGTTTACGACGGGAAATCCTTTTTTAAATAACGCATTGCTAGAATGATGGCTAATTCTGATTTGATTTTTATGTAGTTGAGATGCCTCCCAACAGTTTACCGCCTCATCGTGACTGGAAGGTGTTCCTGTGTGTCGGACTGCGATGTACAGCAGGGGGATTCGTCCCACCGGCAGGGTCTCCCAAGTTGGGAAGGAGTCCGGCGTTTCCATCAGGAAGCCTAGCTAAGAGTAAACCAATACCAAGACCCGCCACCGTCCTGGTATCAAAGTCGCATGGTGGCAAATCTCCTTCTGATCCACAAGGGCGGAACTGCCCGTGATGGTAAAGACCTGGGGCAGACTTTGGCCAGGCTGATCTCGGGATTCCAGGGAACCACAATGGCTTAACCAGCAAATCTACGATAAGTGGTGATTATGTTGGGGCCCGCACAACCAGTGAGGATGGGCCGTTCAAGTGTCAAGTAGTTGAGGTGAAGTCGAAGCGTTTTTACAAAGTTCATGAATATTTCAAAATTGTAAGCAGATGTATTATGTTCACCATCTAGATGTTATTCATCTTTTTTGTGATTGTTGTTTAATGGAAAGTGTCTGTATACGCGGGTAAATGTTCAGAATGCCGCGACAACGATGAGGGCGCTGAGGCAAAGCCAACTATGAAGATAGACTTACCTTTGAAGAAGGGACTTTCGCAAAAACATGATTTCGGTGCAGAGCGGCCAAGGAAGAGAGACAGTTAGTTAGAGTTTTTCCAGGCATGCGGTGTTTTTTACAGTTCTGAAAACTACACGTTTTAAGATCAACAGTCGCGTCCAATCAAGAAACCATCAGAGCGTCTTCTGGATGCAGTGGCAGCAGCAACGGCGTCAAGTCGTACAACGACACAGTTTCCGATCGAGTTTTCGTCGAAACAGTCGAAAAAGTATTCCGAACGGACCCGTCGAAAAGGTGTGCGATTGTTCCATCACTTTTTATACATATTTCTTCCTCTCCAATTTATTTTCATAAATGGTTTCAAATTCGGTATTATTTCTGCATTTAGATGACCAACTGAAAGATGAGAAAACGCCCGAGACCCCAAATTCAAGTTGATGAGAAGCTGCTGTTTTTAACGGTCTTTAAAACGAAGGTTGCGTGAGGAACGAGACGCACATCTTCAGTGCTCTGACGTATGTCGCAAAGGCAGAGTTTATGTCTTGTGTGGTTTGTGTGCATGGCAATGCCCTCATGTTAACTGGATGAAGTTATTATTTTCAGAAGTTTTAGTATTCCTGATTAAGCACTGATGTACTTTATTGGATCACATCATAACGAAATTTCAATAAAAGGAAGACAAACATTGTATGCTTTTCCGTCTTCTCTCCGTTCTCCAGTCTTGCTCAATTTTGAGCCTTTCATAATCCCACTTGAATTTCACCAATAGAATTCTTAATGTACTTAGAAAAATTTTGAAGCTTCGTTTAGATAAACCAGGAAATATACTTTTTCTGTGTCACAAGAATTCGATCGAAACCAGCTATTGTAACATTACTGATTGTTTCTCTCGCATAACATCTTTAAAATGAAACTTCTTTTCACTGCGTTACTACTCACATTATATTATCTGATACAGTCCTATAGATTGTTATAGATAACAGCCAGTCAGCTAAAATCACCATAGTAGACAGTGCTCTCAAACGATAGAAATAAGATAAGTCCTGTTCCCACATCTGGGATATCGCATCGTTTTACTAGATTATATCGATTGATCAATAGTTGTTCTTTTAAGTGGTCTTATTTAGGTGGCAATAGTTTTTATTTTCTGCCCATCTTGATTTATTGTGGTCGCCATCTCAACTCTATAGTGTTCACAATGGTTTCAAACGAATTTCTGTTTTGAACGATGAATAAAAGTCCGCAGTGTCAAATTGCACCAGGTTATATCGAAATTCCAAAAATCGATGACGGCAGGCACACATAGGCTTCATTCACTTGTTAGGACTCGGCAGAGTCCTTGGCCGGTTTCTATCATATCCGTTATTATGGTGGCGTTTGTTCAAGGACTGCACTCACTGCTGCTGCTGTGCGGTCTATCATGAGCGGTCTATTCATCACTATTCATAGACTAGAGGATATCCGTAGATCGTCTAGGAGAGTAGCTGTTATTATACTGAATTTATTGGTTGTGGAACTAAATTTGTCGAAGATTGGAAATGAGTATAGAATCATTCTCATTGCGAGTAGAGTAGGTTGTAATGTCGATGGCTTTCCAGTACGGGTTGGTTGATGCTTCGAATCTTAGCGTATATCTTCATGCTTAAGGCGGTGGACTTGCTGTCATTGAAGTTGACTGGGTTTCTTTGGAAAGTAGCTCAAAACTGCTCAGCTTGATTTCACTTTTACAGCAAGTGAACTGTTAATGACGATCCGAGTGCACCTGCTGCTGGAGACTTTTACAGCTATTCTTTTCATGGTGGCTATTGTGCTCTTAACAACGTCAAATTGTGCCAAGGATAAGAAACACGTAAATGATAACATAAAGGACAAAACTAAGGTACGAATGGTTTCTTTGTATGAAATGTTGAAGGCTTCTAGTGGTGGCTGTTAAATATAAGAGCCTGCCTTGAGTAAGACAGCTTAGAATAGCTTGGGATCGCATTGGCAACTATTTCTGTAGTTTGGAGCGTGAAGAGTGATATCAGATTAGAAAGTGGTTGTGTTTTCATTAAACTACCTCAACAATTTGCCTCTAGAAATCGAGGACTGATTTAGTATTTCTTTCTACTTTTGTTTAGCAAACACGAGGTGTTATTTTATTTCTTCATTTACGTAGAAGCTGACCTTTCGGCGGATTTCGCCTTCCTCAGAGCCTGGTAAGGTCAAGTTGACAGCAACCTATTCGCCCAAACACCTCTATAACCAAACAGAGAAAATGCCGAGCCAAAATTTCAACCACGTTGAACACAGAGTCCTTGCACACTCACCGCTTTCTATGAGGTTTCCACTAAGTATGTCACGTAGAGACCAACCGCACAGAGTTCACATGGAATCGTATTGTGCCCATCTTATCAGAATAACAGGATTATATACTGCCCAATATCACGCGTGATAATGAGGCATTCCTCCCTGCGGTTCATTTTCGGATTATTGAAATTAATCCAGAATGCTTCTAGAATTTTGCGTGCTTGTGTTCTCGATTCCTGCATGAGGATAGTGACTTCTACTTCAAAATCTTCTCTGATCTCTGCATCCTGTGCGCGCCTAGTTAAGTATTTGGTTTTAATTTAAATTTACCGACTAGGTGTTCTCTTGCGCGCACGCAGAGCGGTCTACCCGTTTCGCCAACGTATTCGTCTCCGCACGCTTTACAAAAAATCAGATAGACTGTACCCGAACTCATGCAGTCACCGTCTCTACCATCGAGGCAAATTATGCAGTTTTTTGTTATACGTAGATGGTCATATAGGCGGTTGCGAACTAGCTGGCGTCTTAGATTACTCGATGGCATATTAATTGTCGTTACCGAATTCTCTAGACCAGCCCTTCTTACACAGTGTTTAGTAGTTTGATTTTTGATTTAGTAATTTTTCTCACGACGAGAAATATCAGCAAAGAGGATTTCAGGTGTCAGGATCCGCCGAAAAACACACTAAAGGTGGAAAGCCGACAAGCAAGGAAAAAATAAAAAGCAAAGAAAAGGTGGTAAGTGATAAGAAGATAGGAAATAAGGAGAACGAAGGAAGTAAAGAAAATTTGGAAACCAAAGGAAAGCAAAGAAGCAAAGAAAAGAATGATGACAAAGAGAAACAGGAAACCGAAAAAAAGCAGGAAGGCAAAGAAAACCAGAAGAACAACGAGAAGTTAGGAGGTAAAGAAAAAGAACTAAGGAAAAAGTCAGAGGAGAAGCGGGGGAGCAAAGAAGAATCTAAAAAGAAGCAAGAAGGAAAATCAGCGAGAAAAGGTGCGATGAAACGAGGAAGCAAGGAGAAAATGGCAAAGGACGTGAAACAAAAAAGTAAGGAAAAAATGGCAAAGGACTTAAGACATGTAAGCAAGGAGAAAATCGTAAAGGATATAAGAAGACTGCTGAAAACTAAACCTCAAGAAAAAATGGTCGACGACAAATTTATTCTATCTGTGCTCCAGCCCGAACCCCTCGATATCCTTCAATTGCCTCCTGATTTATTAGATAAACTGAATAAAACACAAATTGACGACGATAGGCATGCTGAGTCAATGGCCCCTACTCAACCCTCACCTTCTAAACCTCAACCTATGGTTTCAGCTCAACCCCATTTAGCGCAGTTTGCGTACTCTGTACACACATCGGTACCCAGACCACTAGATTCTAAGCCATCACATGATCAGTCGGATGCAAAAGATTATATGGCTACAGCGGCTGGTGAGAAAGTACCGAGAGAGATCTCAAAATTACCAGATGCTTCAGTACAACAAGAAGCTGCGGCAGTATCATCAATGAAAGAGGGAGACGACGTTCCCAAGCCAATGGCTCTGACACCGAAGAAGAATCTGCAGTGTCAGTCACAATACATTTAAAAGACCTTCGGCACCGCTATGATATTAAGTGACCCATCCGCGTCAGTGCCGTTAAATTGTATGTATCCATTATAGTTGGTGCTTATAGAACTATATTAATCACTTTGAAGCAGTGTTTTGTGTGAGCATTTAGTACTCGGAGCGAAAGAAGGAGGAAACGGACCACATATTTAACATGTTTTTGTGAAATAAATTTTAGTAAATACATCATTCGTTCATTCGTTCGTTCTTAATGTTGTCGACGTTGTTTGTTCGTCTGTGCTTAGTAAATGGAATCTCAGAATTACTACTCGTTCTGGACAACACAATCGTTTAAAATCAAATTTGCAAACGAACGAGATAGGTGTCTGAGCATTTTTGTGTCCTCTCTGGTGCACACGACTAATAGCTCGGCTTGGATGCGATCCGGCCACTGGATTAGACTAAGATTGCATAAGTATGGACCTACACTGAGAAGGGTCTATTATTTTTCATGTAATCCGAAAAATTTTTAACAGTACGTATGTTGAATCTCTACTGAGCGTAGCGTCTGTTATCGGCGAGGTTCAGACGAATTTTGAGAGCTTTCCCATGGAAATTGGCTGCGGTGTGTCTTGTCTCAGTGTGAATTAGTTTCAAACTCCATAACTCAAAAATTTTTAAGTGACTAAATGGAGCATTTATAGCAGGTTCCTAGTGTCTGGGTGCTGTGGAAGCTCGACAACTGAACAAACCGTTGATTAGTGTGTAACTCACTACGCACTGTGGATTGGCTATCACTGTGTGCACTATGCAGAGTACTGGATCTGTTCTTAGGTGAAAGATCAATGTGATATCAATATAATATCACATATCAAATGATATCTAAATATCAAATTTATATCAAATGATATCTAAATATCAAATATACAATGGTGCACTGAATGTTGAAAAAAAGGAAAAAAGGGCATGATGGAAAATTATCTGATAAATCGAGCGAGCGATGCCCTCAATCGCATCACAGGAATGTTAATGAATACTGTTTATTTCTGCAAATTGTTGTTTCTCAACCACAATGATGCTGTGGTATTTGGAAAACTCCGCACCCCAGGTGTCTACGGTGGGGAACGAGCGCACTATTATCCTTTCCAGAACTAACACGCTCGCCACTACGACATGAGGGGCTTTCGTTTCGCCTGTCCCCTAGCTGGTCTTCTGTCGATCAGTGCCATCAGCACTGTCGTTTCTCAATGGTTTAAAGATAGCGGATTGTTAGGAAATTCTACTATTGCAAATAAAGCCTTAGATTTCAAGTCTGCAACTTTTCAGAGCCTTATGCACACCTTTGTTGTCTGAAGTACTACTATTTCCAGCGATTTAAGAGTTAACACAAAAATTTGTGTTAACTCTTGTGCGCTGCTCCCCGGTAAGGACAACAGCGTGTGTTCGTTCCCCACTGCATACACCTGTGGTCCGGAGTTTTGCAAATATCTCAGCATTTCATACAAATTTTTGTGTTCACCAACACACTTTTCTAAGCCGTGTTTCCAGTCGTGCGCTTTGGACTGCCCGATTTATTCTCGATCTTCTTGATGAGCAAACATGAGGCGTTGCTTCATTGCTTATTTCGTTAAAACTGATTTTTCGGCAGTAATGCCTTCTTCAGAGCATGGAAGGTTATAATGATATGCTCCTATTTATCCTATTTATTCCTATTTATCTTCAAGTTCAACTTAATAGGTCCTAACCGTGTAACTCGCACCCACCCATTCTACACGTTTGGGATCGAGAAATTAGTACCCGACTTGTACAGAAGAGTCCTTACGATGCAACAAGGGTTAACGAATGCCTGTGCTAAAGGCCTTGGAACAACCTAACACGGCCAACTCGGGCAGGATTCAATGAAGTTTATGAAAAAGACAAAGTCCTCAAGCAGCAGCAAAACTACATACGTTCTGGAGACGTCGGTCGTTGATGGAGGCGAGAGAAGAAGTCGACCAAAACAAATTTTGGGTCTTACGCTACATGCAGTATGCTGCGTCATTTAAAATAAGGTAAAATAAAGAAGTTGAAAGATAAGGGATAAAGCTGGCGGTGATGATCAATCCCATAGTCGTATGCCATGCGTTCTACAAGTATTTCAAAGGTAATTAAACACATATTAGATCCATTTTAGCCTATGCAGTGGTTTGCACGACTCTACCGATGTATCAAATGAGTGCTTTTACGCTCACAGACAAATCTGGTACCAGTTTGTTAAGCCCGTGGAATGGAAAGTTCGGCTAACCGTTGGTGCTGGGTTAAGCATACGAAAATCACCATAACAGTGTATCTCTATCCATTATGCTATACACAGCCATGTCCAAGTTTGGTGAGCGCAGTATTGTTGCTGCCCAAGCATTTGCTTAGGCCGGTGCTTAGAATCTTATCTAATCAACACCAAATTTATTTCTTGAAAAGTTATTTTGGCATGACTTGTTTACGAACAACAAGTCAGCCTTTTTTGTAATCGATGAAACACTCTCTCATAGTGTGGAGTTCAAATGGTCGTGTTTTCATTCCAACCTTTCCAATGGAAAGGGAACAACCCAACTGTCATCGAACTACAAATCGTTTTGATGAGGCATATGGCTTATTTGTACATCTACGTACGTATTTTCATGACAAAAGCACTGTGTTTGTATTCTACTGTCATCTAATAACATTGAAATCAATTACGATTTCAACAACTTTCTTCCACTTTCTTCTAATGCTAAGATAACTTTGCAGAACAATTTCATAGCCCCGCTAAGTAGATCGCTTCTCGTCGAAAACATAGAAGCAGCTTCCATCCCTCTCATTCAATCAGGTACGACTCCCATTCCTCACCATCATCATAGCCTACTTTTGAAATGGTTGTGTGTAAGATGACCTTCGACTGGCTGGAAGATTTGAGAAGCAGCGAACCAAAAACACGATGCTTACTGCTGTTTCCTTTTCATAGGTGCTCTTTGTTGTCTTACGAGGAGTAAAGAGCGATATTGACGTAGACTTTAGCTTTATCTTGAGATTAAATTTCTGAAATCCCGAAACATTATCACTAAAAAATTTTCCCACATATTTCAGTTCGGTGTCTGATAGATTCAAGAGCTAACACAACTTTCAGCTAACGGTAAAGATAGAGAATTTGTGATTTATTTCTGGCAATTGGCGAAATAATGGTGGAAAATCCTGAAGGTGTTTCCCTTGTTCGTTCATGTTCTGTGAAGCACGAATGTCTAGTAGTCAATGTGCTGCTATTACTGAGCTAGAAGTTTTCGTCCTGATTATACTCGACGGGACTGGGGAAGAATGCACGTAGAACAGTGATTTGTGCAAGTGAGGTTTCAAAAAGGTATAGAACGGTGACCTATGTCTTCAAAGTTACTCAAAGATAAAAATATTTAAAAATATCGAAAAATAAAAAGAATAGAGATGATCCCTCTAGTATACATCGCAGTTAACATCCAGAAATATCATCAAAGCACGATGAGGCGATAAAGCATTGGGGAAGGAGGATGAGAAGTGAGCGAAAATGATGAGACGAATTTACTTGCAAAGTTTTGGTTCCTATATAAAAGTGACAAGTTTTAATTAAGAAAGGGCAGAGAACAATGGAAGCTCTCTTCCACAGTTTTCTCAAGCAATTTGCGTAGCCACAAAGTGTATTAGGAAGTTGCCATTCCCATGAGCGACTTTTTATTAATCTCCGCATCTTTCAATAAGTTAATGTCTTTTTTTAAGCACATATGCCGATACTAGAATATTATCTAATTAGGTTGTTAATAACAAGGTTTGATCACTGCAACGCCGCCTGACGTTTCCACGGATCTCGAGTTCGCACACTAACCGCTTTCTATGACTCTTCCACTGAGTATTCTACCGTAGAGACCAGAACGCACAGATTTTATATGGATGGGTAATGGAATTAATGCC